>RJWM01014438.1:0-50510 GCA_004363535.1 Dasyprocta punctata
AGAGAAATTCTGCCTCCATACTGCCATTGGATTTGAACTGTTGCTTCAACTCTTTCCCTGGGGCTCCAGCTTGCTGGCTTCTCCTGAAGATTTTGAACTTCAGTCCCTTCATTTGCATGAGTGAACTTCTTAAAATGTCCCCACCCCACATATCCTATTGGTGCTATTTATCTGAAATTCCCTGGTCGATACACTGGGTTAGAAGTATAACCTTTGTAGAAATATTTGTGCTTGGTGCTAATTTGAGGTTGTGCTTTTCAGGAGTGCTTTTATTTTCTTATCTGTCATTCTGGAAAAGAGACAAATATCACTGGAACCTCCCTGGGACAGTGAATTAGAGATTAAATTGAAGGGAGTGTCCTCTCAGAGTCTCTACTTAATGCTTCCAGAGTCTCCATTTTAGAGCCCCAAAACCACATCTTTGGTTTTACGTAGGCATCAGTACTCTTAAATTCTAGACATTAGACCTTCTATTTGTGTAAATGCCTTCTTGGGTCAAGACATCAGTTGAAGTTTTAAAGTTTTCCACTGACTAGAAGTTCTTTTTTTAAAATTTTTTTGCACCCAGAAATTTATTTTTATGAGCCCAACTGTATCTGTTAAAAATATAAACTTACACACACATATGTTACATGTTGTCAGCATTCTTATGGGTTTGTAGAGGGTGTAGAAACTCACATTAGGTCAGTCTGCACTGTTGCTGGAACCTGAAAACCAAGCAGCCCTTCACATGGTTAAAGATACCTCTTAGATTCTGCCCTGTCTTCTCTACCCAGCTGTCCCTCATGAAATGAAGAGTCTCATTCTGATCGTGCTTTTCTTTTCTTCTGCAATGCCAGTTTGTTCAGGTCTCTATTAAAGAGTAGGACTCTAGCCAGAGCTGGATTCTCAAAGATGGCCACACTAAGAGGTCAGAGGCCCTTGTCATTCTACGGTCTTGGCACCTCACCTCTTCAGGGATCTAAAATCTGAAGAACTCTTTAGGTCAAAACATCACCATTTGGCCAAGAACGAGCTTCCAAAGACTCGGAGGGGGTGGGAAAAAAGAAATAATTGTCAAGAGAGGCTGGGAAGGTCAAAGGATAAATAGAATGTGAGTTGGGGTAGGTCAGGGTGGCCCCCAAGGACATCCCCCCACCCCTGTAGTGACATCCCCTGACACCCAGCAACATTCCCCTCTAGTGACCTTCTGCAACCTTTTTTCAAGATCAACGGTTTAAGGGCAGAAAACTGCAGGAAACTACCCTAATGAGTTCTGAATTTAGTTAGATTATTATTTGCATATGTATACTTTTTTTCAGATTTAGATTTTTTCCTCCTTTTTTCATGGGGAGGGGTGGTTTGTGCAAGCAAACACCTTAAATCTCTGATGAGAAACTTTGCTATGTTCTATTTGGTGTGTTTTGTTACGATAAGATTGGATTTTATAACTCCAGGTCTTTTGTAGAAAGTTGAGAGCGGCAAGATAGTTGCTAAGAGATCATTCCTGTGGTATAGATCAGGAGTCACACTACTTATCACCTCCAGAGCGGAGGGAGAGGCAGAGATCAAGTAGGGAAATCCTGCCACGTACAATTTCTCAAATCTCTTAACCTCCCTGAGTCTTGCTTTTCCTATCTGTAGATAGGAAGTGTTTGACTCCCTGCCTCAAACGATCTGAGTTCTGCTTCCTCTGGTGGAGAGAAGACAGTGGTGTAGCGCCATGCTGTACGCACTGTGCTGCATATCATTCTTGTAGCTATTAGTCTCTGAAAGGCAGTTTTTAATTCTTGAAGTAATAATAGCAAACTTTTATGTGGAGCTCATGATGAGCCTGTGTTATGGTTTGTGTCCAGATATTCTCCCCAAAGCCTCATGCAGTGTTGGGGCAGGGCAGGCTTTCTAGAAGCAGTTGAAGTTTGTGATTGCCTCATGGTCCAATGCTGGGATTAAGGTTGTGAGTGCTACACCTGCTTTAGGGCAGGCATCCTGCATACAGTAGGGTATAGAAACAGGTTTGGCCTCTTTTGCTCTCTCTCCCTTGGTGCTTTTGCTGTCTCCCAGTACTATGAACTGTTACCCCTTTGTCACTTGCCACCTGCCTTGGAGCCAGCTGATTATGGACTTTGAGCTAAGTAAACATTTTCCCCTTTAACTTTGGGTGTTGGGTATTTTGCCTCAGCAATGAGAAAAGTAACTAAGACAGCCCCACACTGTTCAAGCACTTTCTAATGCTCACCTTTAATTCTCACCATATCTCCATAATCTAGGGACAGTTATTAGCTTCATACTTGAAGTAAGGAGATAAAGACACAGAGAAGTTTAGTACCTCACTCAAGGTCAAACTACTAGAATACACCAGGCCTGGGATTCAAACCCAAGCCACCTGACTGAGAGTTAGCAGCGTTAACCTGTAGATGAAGACCTAAGAGGCAAGGAGCTTGGGGTATTCAAAAAAGCTAGGAAAATCCTTTAAAAATCCTTGAAAAAGGAAAGACAAAAAGGCAGAAAGCATGCAGTGGGGGACTGACTTGGAGGGAAGCCTTCTCAAGAAAGTTTAGACTAAGCTGAGCAATGGGGATGAGACGGCCTTAACTAGATGAAATGGAAGAGAAGGGCCTGGTGGGCAGGGCTGTCTGAATTTGGTGAGGGAGCACGGCACAGAAGAAATTGGAATTGCATACTCACTTGGAGTTCAGAGTGTGGAGGAGGCAGGTATAGTAAGGCCAGAGGGTGAGCAGGGGTCTCTTTCTTTTGTTTCAGAGATCCTCAACCAGAGCATTGTTGGCATTTGAGTCCACATAAGATTTTGTAGTGGTGACTGTGATAGTTAACTGCTTGTGTTGACTTGAGTAAAAAATGCCCAACTAAATTGGCTCAGCATAGTTCTAGGTGTGGAAAACCCATCCTATGGAGGATTGTTGCCAGAGTGGTATAAAGGGGAAATGAGGAAGGAAGGCTTACTTCTGTTTCTTCAGAGGAGCTTCAATCTTTGCCTTCACCTTGGATGTTGTCTCTTGGCTTCCACCACTGACTCTTCAGCCAATGGTGCAGACCCTTTGGCCTC
The DNA here is from genome assembly GCA_004363535.1 of Dasyprocta punctata. Lineage (NCBI taxonomy): Eukaryota > Metazoa > Chordata > Mammalia > Rodentia > Dasyproctidae > Dasyprocta > Dasyprocta punctata. The sequence goes on from RJWM01014438.1 coordinate 3,047, forward strand.
CTGACATGGTCTTGCACAGGACACTACGGTGAGCTCCAGGCCTTCAACTGAATCCTTTGGCTCTTCAGTGTGCAGGCAGACCTTTTGCACTCTTCCACACCCAACTTTGTGCCACCCTTGTAAGCCAATCTTGTAAATTCTTATATTATTTGTATATCTTTTTAAAAATAATTTTTATTTTAAAGAGAATAAAACCAAGCAAAATAAAACAGAATAAAGCCAGTCAAAATAAAACTGTATGAATGATACGGGATTTCAAAACAAGATAATAGGAAATCAACAATGGCTGTCATAATGCCTCTTGTTGTCTTCAAAATAGCTGCCCATACCATCAGACATGGTAAAATCAAACAAAACAGAACACACTAGGAACAATGAAAACAAAACAATGAATGCAACACAAGATTTCAAAACAAGATAATAGTAATTCCAAATGGCTACCATATAATATATCTTGTTATCTTTGATATAGGGGCCCATGCCATCAGATATAATAAAATCAAACAAGACAAAACAGAATAAAACCAAGTCAAACAAAACAATGAAAATAATACAGGACTTTAAAACAAGATAATAGGGAATTAACAATGGCTACTACCTTTAGAAGATCCCCCATAGTTGCCATGTTGCATATTGTTACCCTCTAAATAGATGATCAGACTATTGGCTTTAGGTCTGCAAAGTCAATGAAAAAGCAACTACTACAAACAATAAATTGTATTTTACTTCAATAGCTATCATGCCAGCTTGTGTTTCTCCAGATTAGCCAGTCACTGACCAGGGGGTGGTTGGGGGGTACACCTTGGCTCTTCTTGTTTCCCAGCCTGTGTGCCAGAAGAGGCTGGTGTCTCATTCTCCTCCCCAAGGACCGTGAATGGTGCGGGCTCATAGATTTGTGTATCTTGCATTACATTTATTTCTCTAGCGAGCACTAGCTGATAAAGGGACTGTCCTTTGCATTGTAGGACACTTACCAGCATTCCTGGTCTCTATCTAGTAGATGTAACAGTACCTCCATCCTAGACTCCAAAAATGTCTCCAGTCATGGCCAAATGTTCCCTGGAATGCAAAATTGTCCCCAGTTGTATATCTCTGAGCAAGATATTGCACTCTTGGTGCCTATTCTTTCTCACTGTCTAGAAAATGGACTATGAGTCTTAGAGTTACTTTTATATATGAGTACTGACTTGGTCTCCATTGGCCCAGTCACCAGCAGGTACACACAGCATTCCAGAGCCCTTGTTGGCACTTTTACACTCAGGTAGCGGTATCATCATCATCATCATCATCATCATCAGAGAGGACAACATTGAAATTAATGCACTGAACTAGAAAAAGAGGACCAGAGAAGTGCGCCAGTTTCAGAGCAAGCACAAAGGTTTTCTTCACAACCAGATGCTCTAATGTTTCAGTACAACACGATACGTCCCTGGCCTGCCCACCTTCTTTCTCCACGTCACTGCACAGCACTTAACAAAGCAGGCCTTTTACAGAGAAAATGACCTTAAATCAAAAAGAATAGAAACAAGATACTTGGCATTAATGGTAATAATAACCAGACTCCTGTGAAGGGCTAAAATATTGCTCCTTTAGTCACTGATTATTATGGAATTCGTACTTTTCAAACTCAATATCAAGCCCTTCTGGAACTTTTTGTCAGGGGTTTTCTGCTGCTGCCAAGTAACCCAGGGGAAAGGAAAAAGAGTTGTTTTGTCTAACACATTTCTTGTATCACCAGGAAATCGAAGTTTTAGGTGCTCTGTGTGTTTTTGTCTTTTTTTTTTTTCTTTAAGGATATAGCGATGTCACAAATGCTATGCTCTTCTTTATCGAGGAGTTTTTGAAGAATGACCTTGTTTGAGCCCTGCATATTGTTGGTGTAGAAAATCTCTAATTTCCTTTGTCCTCAACCTAGAGCCATGCAAAGGAGGGCACAGTTTTACTAAAAATTCACAATGCCAGAAAGATTGTCCCCAAAGCAAACTGTGAACTAGCCTCTTTCCTATTTTCTGCTCTGTTCTAATTTCCTGCACCTCTGACCTGCTGTTGCCCTAGATGTCTTGTAGAGAGGCTGGGTTTCACCCGCTGACTACCCCCTCAGAAAAACCCTGCTCGAAACAAAACAAAACAAAACAAAACAAAACAAAACAAAACAAAACAAAGCAACAGTTTGTCTCTTAGCCTACAGATCATTCAAGGTTGACTGTGGATCTGGGAAGGAGCTGTTTGGTGTCACAACTAACATCTAAATATTCATCTCCCCTAACAAATGACTACTTTTGTATCACATCACAAAAGGATGTAGAATTGTCAACTCAAAATTAGAGCTGAATTTTTTCTTAGTCACTTTTTTTGTGGCTGAGACACAATACCTGACACCCTTTGGAGGCAAATTTCCTTCTTTCGTTTCCTTTTTTTTTTTTTTTTTTTTTTTGAGGCAAGGTCTCCCACTATGTATTTCAGGTCAGCCTTGAACTTATTGTATACATAACCCAGATTGTCCTTGAATTTAAGATCCTCCTGCCTCAGTCTCCCAGAGTGTTGGGATTATGGGTATACCACCAACTCTGGTTTTAGAGGCAAACTTTGATACAGTTACAGACTGAAAAGTGTGTGGTTCAAAGCAGACGTTAGTTAGCAAAATGTAGCCTGTGGGCCAGATCCAGCCACTGAACTGTTTCTATAAATACAGCTTATCAGATTATCTATGCATTCATTTATGTATTACCTGTAGCTGATTTTGGGCTACCACAGCAGTGTTGAGGAATTGCAAGAGAGATTACATGGTGTATAAAACCTGAAGCACTCTTGGTCCTTTAGAAGAAGTTTGCTGATCCTTGAGAGTAGAAAGAACAAGTCCTGGATCTGCAGCTTTGGATCCATACTCGCTTTTACCATCTATCTTTTTTTCATCTGTGAAATGCAGGACTATATTACCTGTGCCAGCTAACCACTTAACTCATTGAGAAATTATGACCTTGAATGGGTGTGAAAATGCACATTAAACTGTAGAGAGCTATAAAAAGGCTAATTGTTATTGGGGCTTTTGGGTAAGTTTTTGGCGAAAGAGAGAAGACAAGTTATTTTTCCTTCAGTTGCGACTGAGAGGCAGTAAATAAATGATTGCCAAAGGGCACAGGTACCTTTTTTACTAATGGATAGTTTTAAGCTGAGCTAAGTGGTGTTATTAAAATTAAAGGTAAAGAACAACCACCGTCATCCTGAGAAAGGATTGAAGACATTTGTCCAGTGCGGGTGCCAAGGTTTTGTTGTGGCAGCAGAGGAGATGCAGGCTCAGGTCTGAGGGAAGGAAAAAGAGGGAAGACAAATCCAGGAAATACTGCGTAGGCATATATATAGAAACAACTATTCATTGTTTTAACTAAAATTCAAGTCTAGCTGGACATCTTTTTTATTTGCTAAGTCTAGCAACCTTCCTAACCCTGAATGTTTCTGTAGAGTGCTCAGTCGCGGGCCTGTGACCCAAAGTTTGTCCAGATTCTAGGCCCTGTGATGGAATCCTTAAGTAGAGATAAATTAGGATAGAAGGTACTTGATGCTGATTGTCTGGTGGCAGTGTACGAGAAAGATCTTTCGAGCTGCCCTGTTCTGTCCTTTCCAAAGCCTGTGGGTCAATCTCTCTTTAAATTCTGCAGACTCTGCCTTTGATTTCCAATCTATCTTTTTCTGTTCCTTAAACTAGTCAAAGTTGTTTCCTGTTGCTTGTAGCCAAAGAACCCTAACCCATATATATCCATTCATAATAGTGTCTGATAAATGTGAGAATGAGTCTGGGGTGAGCAGAGTGTGAAGGAGATGGGCTAGGGAATAAGACCTGGACATAGGCAGAAGGGAAGGGTGAGAGCACTCTGGACCTCAAGTCCTGTGAGTTGTTTACATCTTTGCCTTCAAAAAACAACAGGGAGGGCAGGGGATTTAGTTCAGCAGCTCAAGCACTGTGCCTGGTAAGCTCAAGGTCATGAGTTCGATTCCTGGTATCAAAAACAAAAATAAAAACAAAACAAAAACAAAAAACAACGGAACCACTAAAGGACTGTGTGTGTGTGTGTGTGGGGGGGATTTAATAACAATGACAGTTGATTTGATTTCCAAAGCTGGCCATTCTGTGTTTTGTCAGAGACACTGGCTGCCAGTAGTGGGAAAGGGCTGCTCCCATGGTTCAAATGTTAAACCAGGGTAGGGGTGAGGCAGTGAGAAGGAAGAGGGAGGAGCAAAATGGTGGCAATCATCTCAGGAGAGGCTCTTGGATTTAGTGCTGCCCTGGCCCTTGGCTTCCCAGAACCCAGGGCACAGCGCAGGCCCATGAGGAGCACTGCCGTGGAAAGGAGTAGCACACTGTTCTAGTTGGCTCTGCGCCTCCACCCCAGGGGAGGGATGTGGTAAGAGTGGAGACTGCAGAAGAAAGTGACAAGGATGATTAAAGGGATGGAAAATCAGGCCCATGAAGAAAGGTTAAAGGGATTGTAGCTATTTAGCCTGGAGAACAGGGGTGGTATGTAATAGCTGCCTTCAAGTCGGCGCAGGGTTGTTAATAGACGCGTGCTAGGCAGCTGCCGGCACATCAGCGCATCCGGGGAAGACAGCACACCCCCGGGCTGGCTGGGCACCTCCTAGGAGGGAGACGCGGGCTCCAGAGGCAGGCAGGGGCATAATTAGAAAGACTCTCTTGTGGTCTCTGGAGGCCCTCTCCCCTCCTTGTTGTTATTTGAATTTGTCATTATGCCAGTGCAGACCACAGTCAGTCTCTTGACAGCATCAATACCTGCTTTCCTATGCACTCAGAGGTAATGTGGCTATAAAATTGACAGGTTAGATAAATGCCAGTACAAAGGGTAGACTGTGCTAGCTTTGGGGAGTGTTCTGACTGCTCCCAAAGCCGACCCCGATAAATTGTCCTGTCTCCCTTCCTCCCATCACCCCCAGCCTTGTCTCTGCCACCTGGGTTCCCCACGCTTCCCCCAGAAGCTCACATTTGCTCTGCCTCCCTGTCTTTGTCACTTCAGTAACCTGTGAGAGGTCTTTTATTTCTTCTCAGGTCAAATTTGTTTCATTTCATTTTCTTTTTTTTCTTTTTACATTTAAATCACTCTGTCTTGAAGTGGGTCCAGAAGCCTTACCGCAGGCTTCCTCAGCTTTCTGGTAGTTGACTGAAGGCCTCGTGGTGTGGTGACTGAATTTTCCTGACTCTCAGCTGAGGACACAGGGAGCATGGCCACTGAAGGAAGTAGATTACGACACTTTTGCATTGGACTAGGCGAGGAGTATGGGAGGAGATGGAAGAGGAGGGGAAAGCCCACAGTTAAGATTTACTTGGTTTTTGTCCTGGCATTAACGAAGGGAGGGCATAAGCAGGTGTTACTCAATGCTGGTATAGTCTCCCAAGTAGGTGAGGAGAACCCAGAGACCACATTACTAACAGGAAGTTCTGTCAGGAAGCAGGGAACTTAGGCCTGTGTCTGCCTTTATCTCCTCTTGTGTCAGAGATCATATCCGCCACCAACAGGCTAGGTTCAGGTGGCCTAAGGAGTCACAGTGGATGGGGACTCAGAGCTTGGGGACAGCGGAAGGCAAAATCTGCCCAGCCAAGGATTGGGACAAGCTGACCCCACCCTTGACAAGACTAATGCTTCTCCCCCAACACACACACTGGGCTTGTATTTACCCCTGTGACCCCAGGATGTGAGAACAAGGCTGAACACACAGGAAGCACAGTGGCCCAGAGGCAGCTGGGATGGGGGCCTCTGGACCAGCAGAACTGCCCTTTGTTTTCCAGTTGTTACTGTCCTTCTCTTCAGGGCTGGTGTCAACACTGAATTACCCAGCAGCCACATCTGTGTCTTGCACAATTGAAACAGGGTGGGCACTTAGTGCACATGTTAGATACCATTGGAACGATTTCTTCTCAACATCACTTATAACACTTTTGGCATTATGGCACTGATGGAGCCCAGGAGGGAACTCTGGGGAGCCTGGACTTCTGGGACCGGGGAATTCCTCCTCCTCACAGAGCTTCGCGTGCTGGCATTACTGCTTGTTGCCCCTCACAGTGGTCAGCCTTGGAGGGACTGGATGGCCTGGCCTTCCTTTTACCTTCATTTGTTGTTGCTTACCTTGGTGGTTTTTTCCGCCTCCTCCTCCTCCTCCTCCTCCTCCTCCTCCTCCTGCTCTTCTCCCCTTCCTTCTCTTCCCCCTCTTGCTCTTAAGCAAAGGGGAAGACACAGGATTCCTTGGTCCTGCAAAGAGGCCTGTCCCTTTCTGAGCTCCATTCCACTGGAAAATTCAGAACAATTCCTATTATTTTTGGTTCCTAGACCTTGAATGTGTCAGGCTTCAGGTTCACTTCCTACATCTCTCCCGGCGCCGGATCTGCAAGTAATTTAACCTTGTTTTCACAGAGCGCAAAGACGTTCCGCTTGTTTACACTGGAGACAAATTTTCCTCAATTGACGCAATCCTATTGATTAAATAATGACTTTCTTCCTCATTTAAAGGTAATTTCGGTTGGTATCATGACATGGAGGAAGGTGAAAGCCTTTTCTGTCCTGCAGTAGGACGAGCAGGTTGGAGCGCCAACTCTTACAGCTCTGAGCAAGAGCTGCTCCTTTTTTTCACCTGCTTTGGAACCTTGGGAGGGGGTTGGCTAAACATGGCCTCATTCTGATTAGAGAAATTAAAGAGCTGCAGTGGAGAGTAGTGAATGGCAAGGCTGGGGCAGAGTAGATGCTGTTTGTTTTTAAAAATGCACATGATTTGCTCCCAAGGTTATTCACGTATAATAAACTAGGACTTGTACAAGCACTATTTTTTAAGGTCACATCACATAGTAGTCAGGACATGTCACTTGAGGCACGGATTTAACAACCAAAGGAAAGGAAGGAGCACAATTAGAATCAAAGGGAACCAGACACACAGGAAAGTCACCCAGGTAGAGGGTGTGGGAGAGTCACTGACTCGGGGCCTATACTGAATTTGGGCCTGGCTCCTCCTTGGTAAAACAGGGACCATTGGATCATGTAGTTTCTTAGATATTTTCTCCCTTCAGTGTTCTGGTGTAGGTTGAAATCTAAAGACTAGGTTATTATTTGCATCCACCTCGGGTCTTTTCACTGTGTGTTTTGTTAAGGATAAGCACAGAGGATGACATTTGGGAGGATGGACCCTCTCTTTGATGGCTTTTCAGTGAAGTCGGGACAATGCATTCTGTGTTAGTAACACTGCTGAAGAACCAGATAGCCCTGTATGTTCTACTGGGGGGGATTATGCAATAAGTAAAAAAAAATTTCCATATGCCTTGGAGACTTAACTCAGTGGCAGGATACTTGCACGTATAAGGCCCTCAATTTGACTCTCGAGACTGCCAAAAAATTTTTTTCAGTAAATAAAGTAAACAATTAAATAAAAATAATTTAGAAATCTTTTTAAATTCAGGGGAATTTATTTCTAGTGCAAATACAAAGTAGTATAAATATCATGGAACTAGATATTAATAAGATAAAATGATAGCTGCACTTTTAGACATTCCTTCATTTCCTCTTTACCACAGCTTGGCAAACATTCTCTGCAAAGAGCCACAGAGTAAATATTTTAGCTTTTTTTGGATATAAGGTCTTAGGGACAAGCATTCAGTTTTGCCCTTATAGTAGAAAAGCAGTTATAGGTAATGTGTAACGAAGGTTGTGCACCAATGAAACTTTATTTATGGACCCTGAAATTTGAATTGCATGTCACAAAATACCTTGATTTTTTCCAACCGTTTAAAATGTAAAAACCATTTTCAGCTCATAGGCAGTGAGCCAGATTTGGCTCCTGGACTGTAGATTGCTGGTCTCTGTCCTTTACTATAACTTTTAAAGGAGGGACTATTGAACAGATGAGAAAATCAAGGGTTACTGAAGCCAAATACCTTGTCCATGTTTACCAGTTAGAAATGGTAGAGCTAGAATGTGATCTAACAGGCTAACTCTTTAACTCTTACTTTTTAAGGATATCCCTGGAACCTGGAGGACTCTGTTCCCTCTGACTTTGATTAATAGCTATGGAATTTTCTTTTTAATTGTATTTATTTTTCAGAAACCAGCAGTTCAGTTTTAAAATACAAGCACAAGATCAGTCTCTCACCAGGCCAGTAGTTCCCTGGCTGGCCTAAGTGTTACGTGGAACAATTTATGTGAAGGGGCCAGGGTAGGAAACAGGGAAAGATAGGGAAAATTAAAGAGTTTGTTCTTTCAGTTTCTGGACTCAGGCAGAGGCTTGGAGGTCAACTCGCTCTTCCTTAGGATGGAGAGAATTGGAGTTGAGGGTGTGTGTGTGGCACTTTCATTGCCTTGTAATTCTGTTCTTGAAGAATGACGCATCTTGGAAAGTTCTACAATGCTTTCTGGAAATCTTTTTAATATTTCAGTGATGGGCAGGCTTTGTCTCCAGAGAGAGACTCTCACCTGCCAGGGGGTGACCCAAGCCTTCTCTTCCCATGCTGTCCACTGGTTGTGGTCTGGGCACACAGAGAAGCTAGGGACACCTTCTAACTCCAACAGGGTGCTTTAGGACATCATGAGTTGCTCGTTCTTGGGGCATGTGCTGGGTGGGGAGGATGATGGAAAGTGGGAGGCAAGGGTGGAAGAGGGTTTGACACTCCCAACCATAGAAAACATTGGCTGACGACCTAAGGTATGTTGGATCCAAAGCCAGGAGCCCCCACATTGATTATTTCCTTTGACTCTGATGACTAGCTTCTGAAAGAGGCACTGTGGTCCGGTTGGATAGATGAACATACTGAGGCTCAGAATAATTCATCATTTTTGAAGGAATGCAACCAGAGGGTGGCAGAGTCAGCCCAGTTAGCTCTCTGCTTCCCATCACAGGACTGTGCAAAGAAATGGCCTGGAGCTTGGCTCAGACCCTCACTAACCAGTTTGAACAAGTTACTTGACTTCTCTGAGTCTCAGTTTCTTCATCTGTGTGAAGACTGACTCACCTTCCATACTTGCCATGAAACAAAAATGAGTATCCTAGGATGGCGCATAACACAGTGGTACCAGGCATGGAAATGTTTCTGTGCACAGTTGCTGTTTCTTTTCTGCTTCAAGATGATTTGGTTTTGTGAGGTTGACTGAATAATCAATCTTACTCATGTTGGAGTCTTCAGGGCCTAGCAGAGAGCCAGGCCTGGAGCAGACACTCAATAAATATTTGTTCAGTGAATGGATACACAGTGCTTGTATCACTGATGCCAACCATCTGGATGCTCAGGCACGTGGAAATGATGGATTCTTGACTTTTCATCTGAGTGTTGGATGTCATCCTAGAATGCAAGCAGCAAAAGTGATCTGAAGTGATAGGAACCCAGTCAGAGCTCCCTGAAGCAGACTCATGGGAGAGTGGGTGTAAATCAGCCAAAGTCTGTAGGTGATCTGTCATTTTCAAACCACTGCAGCTATGTGGCCAGGTTTATTTATTTACCATCTGTCCATCCATTCACCCAATCATTCAACAGTGGCCTACAGGGGCTCTTAGGGATTCCTTTAATAAATGGGCAAGAAAGATAATCTGCAGCATGGCCATTATTTGGAAGTAAATAGAAGCTTCTAAACTGCATATGAGAGCTTGGAAATTGACTGTTCTCCAATGTGCCAGACATTCCTCCTATATTCAGAAACTATCTCCCCACCGTCTTTGAAGGATCTTCATGCCAGTTTACAGCCATGCTCTTATCTGCCTGCTGCCTCTGAATGGGTGGAGGGTGGGTGACCCAGGGCCTTGGATCCTGATTGGGGAATATGGGAAACATATTAGACTTACAGGAGTAAATTTCCTACATATGGCCTGAGTGAGGTGGGGCCATTGTTACTGAAATCAAAAGATGAGTGAAAGGACTCTATTTTTATTTTTTAAAAATGATCCAAGCACACACTCATACCTTTAGGTCTACTAAATGCATATGCTGTTTGCCCTCACACAAAAACAATTCCAGGTTTCTATATTCTGGGGACTCCTATTTGTGTGATGTTTGCTAGCCTGTATTTTGCAGCTAACCACCACTTTTCCAATCACCACTCAGCCTGCCATTGCAGCTTATAGTGCCTTTCTTCTCATTTTCTGGCTGCTCCTAATATTCCATGAACAAAAACAAAACAAACAAACAAACAAAGACCAACTCCAAATGTAAGCTTGTGTTTGTGAAACGAGAATGAAGAGGAATGAGGCTGAGGGCCTTCCTATGAGCCCTGAACTCAGGTACCTGGACTGATATGTCTACATTGGCTGTATGGGAGCCTTTTCCTCTGCCATATTCTTTACTGTCCATTGGACAGCTGATCTCAGAACTGGCGAGACGTTATGGTATACAGGTATGCCTTACCGTGTGCCCTTGTGGCAGGGGTGTGGCTTCATTTTTCAGTGGAGAAGGGTGAGGGGGAACTAGAGAAGTGTGAGCAACAGCTCTCCTCATGCCTGGCCTTCAGGATTAGGCTAAGTGAAAAGGCATGCAGTGTGTTTATTTGTGAACAGCCACATTGACTACCCACTTATTACAGTTTTGAAGTTGATTTTCTTTTGGGTATACTTTGATCAGTGCAGCTTGTTTCTTGACCCCTTTCTGGAAAATTCTGGTGTCAGAGAAGGAGCACTCAATTATGCCTCAGAAGTCAGGAGTCACAGACCAGACCTTGCTCTGGGAGGTCCCTTAACTTCTCTGAACCATGATTGCAAAATGCAGGATTTTAGTTAAACCTGCCATCTGCTAGAGTCCCTCCATTAATGCCCCATGTGTCTTTGATTTTTCTACGAGCTCTTCAGAGTGGACCATCTTTATGACTGGAGCTGAGTGATGTGAAAGGGTGGCTGTCTTCCTGGAGGGAGTAGCTGGGTGGCTGGCTGTCACCAGAGTAGACGGTGGGTGTTAGCACAGGTTTTCAGTATCATAGCCACAAGACTGGCTTGTGATAGTCACCTCCACCCTCCCTTGGCATGTGCCCAGGGTCTGGGAGGACCTGGATGGGGTGAGATGGTCCATGTGTCATCCCCCTGGATGCCCCTCTGTCTGCCCTTCCTCACCTCAGCCCTGTCTCTGCCAAGTTGGAGCCACAAGCAGGCCTGTCCCATTCCAGAGCCAGTTCTGACCAAGGCAGGAAATGGATGTGGAGCCTCAGCCTGCCACTGGGGGGAGGAGGGGCTGGAATTAGGTCTCATGTTTTCAATCAGTAACAATCGTGCCTCGGTTAAACCTCAGAGGCGATGGTGGTAGCACCACTCAAAGCTGATATTAAGTCATATTCTTCAGATGTGGGTTCCAGAGGCTCAGGCATAACTTGCAGATTCCTGAGTACTTTCCTCCTGCTCGCCAGTCTTCTTTGCTCCATTCCAAATGAGGATTGAGTGTATCAGGGGCAGGCTATCTCCCAGAATTTCCTATCCATGCCTGTCCCCCAATGGCATCAACAGTGATTTCCAAATCCATCATCTGACCATGGTTTTGTCTCATATATCAGACCTTGCTCCTCTGTCCTGAATCTGGGTGGAAGGCTGGGGGCCTTTGGGATGCTGCAGCCTTGCCCTGGCCTGCTGGGGGACCCTGATGGGGATGGACCAGGCCTGGGTCCTGCTGGTGTCTCCTCTTGTCTCTGGGACTAAACTCTTGGTGGTCACCCGTAAGAGCCAGGCCTGAGCTGGCCATACAGCCCTCAGTGCCCTCACTGGAGTGATCTCTAAAGTTGGAACAATTAGCTCGGAGTTTGAACACCTTCCTTCCATACATCTGCCTCTTTTGAGCCCCCTTGTAAAGTAAGAGCAGACAAATACACACCTTTCGAGCGAATCTCCAACTTTGTGTCAGATCCATCCTAAGATGTGATAAGGATCTGGAAGGGCCAGGTCTTCCTGAAATCTTCTCAGGAAGAATTGATTGACCTGACCTGTAACTGATACCTGAACTGTCACTAAGCCCTAATCTCAGAAAGGCAATATGAGGAAGTTTGTGGTGATAGGGGCTTTTGGTGTCTGAACAGCAGAACTGAAAATGGAGAAGCCACAGAGTACAGAGAGTTTGCCAGGATGTCTGCTGTAGGCGAGGGAGCGCTGATACTAGACAACAGGTGCTGCCTCAGACATAGGGACCGGCTGTAGGAATACGCCATGCCCAGGCTCAGCTTCAGGCTTGTAAGAGCAATGCCCAAGCACTGCTGGCTGAATGGTGTCCTTCCATGTCAGAGTTTGCTGTTCGACAAGGAAGGCCAGGGTGAGCAGTTTTCTCTGTAATGTGATGGGAACCAGAGCTTCTGCACGTGTGAAGCGGGACTCTGAGGACATCTAGATCCCTTGCCCCAACTGATCCCATCAGCAGCCTGCTGGCAGAGATGACTTCCTGCATCCACCCTACGAGTGCCTGGCCTCATGATGGGGAACAGATTTAGAGGGCAAATTGGGGCCTCTCCAGACTCCTCACCCTGATCTTCATCATCTCCATGACTTTTTGGCCAGGCAGTGTCAGGAAAAACCTCATAGGAGAGGAGACATCCAGAGTCTTCTGAGACAATTCACAGGGAGCCAAGAGGGGAGGTCGCAAGGCCTTAAGGAAGTTTGGGAGTTGGAGTTGAACAGGAGAGAGGGTGAAGGGTCTTGGAGTTGCTGAAATCTTCCTTCCCTTGTCTCCACCAGTCCTTGGTCTGCTGATGGGGCAGCAGCACCCCCTGGTGGTCCCCACATCTGGGATGTCCATCACTGCTCGCCTAAGGTTTTCCTGATTCTCTTTCCAAGATACCATTATTTTTTTCCCCTAGGCAGGAGGCTGCCTCACCTGGGGACTCCAGTTCCTATGTCTGCAGTTCTTTCCTCCTACCCTTTTGCTTGATTTATCCCTTTCCCTCTTTCTTCTGGCAAAACCCAGCTTTTGTCTTTTGGAGCTTCTCTGGAGAAAACCATTCCGTACGAAAGAGACTGATAAACTAGCAATAAGGCGTTAACAGCTGATAAAGCATAACAAGTTAGCACTGTCCAGGGATTCACCTGGCTGCAACAATAGAGTCCTTTCAATGTACCATTTGTTTCACAAATTTCCTCTACTCCACTCCAGGCCTAAGCAACCAGCGTGCACTGAGTACTTATTCTGAACTGGTACCTGTGTTGGGGATAACTTTCTGTTTCATTTTGGGTCTCCTGTCTGTCCTCCTCCCAATTCTCCAGAGCTATGTTAGTCACAATAACCTGGTTTTCTTCTGTTCTTAGGCATGAGGTTCTCAAGGCTGGTCGCTTCATTCCATGAAGTGGATGAGAAGTCACTGCCTGAGTGGTGTTCTGTACCTTGGGCTTTCACCAACTCTCGTCTCCACCCTGGCCTCTGTAATGCTGTGGCTTTTTGCCACTTGCAGTCCAGCTGCACATAGGTGGGAGGCAGCACCCATGCTTGCGGGGTCCAGGATGGGAGACCCCTATCATTTTAAATGAGCCCAAGGAGGAGCTTAGGCAAGAGGGAAAAGTCAGATACTCTCTATTTTCCTAAAAGGGAAAATATTCAAGTAAAAATGAAACTCACTTTAGAACAGAAAGTGCTTGGCCTGAGCTCCAGCCTAGACACAGGTAAGCACTCACTTCCTGCCCAGGCTTAATTTCCCTCCTCTGTGGGAGCTGCAATCCCTCCAAGAGCTTTTTTGCTTTGGCAGCCAGGTTGCAGTTTTGGGCTGTGCAGACTGCATCCTGCTACCTAGTACCAGTGCTGCCCACCTACTCACCTTGGATTTGAGGCTCTCATTTTTGCTGGAGTAGTATTTTTCTAGTGTTTATTCTTTAAAGTTTTGCATCTATGGTGCCCTCCTCTCATTTGGAAAATTAACTGCTTACAGATGTTTCGTGTGGTCCAGGTTTCTCCCCAGGCAGTGAAACCATGAGGGTTTGGATATCATTTCAAAAGGAAGAGGAGGGAAGAGAAGCTGCCTGTTTCTGCTGTAGGTGGCAACAATTTTTGACCTTCAAAAAAAAAAAAAAAGCCAAATGTGATTCACATTTAGAAACTGAAGGGTGGAGAATGTCTTGAGGTTTGAGAGACCAAGTGTTAGAAAGCCAGCACTGAAATGGTTATTGGTGGTCATTTATGGGATGTTTGCCCAGGGTGGGGGCTGGCTGCCCTTCTGGGATGAGCTGACTCCTGCACTGTGTATGAGCACAACACTTAGCCCTCAACAACATCCGCCCAAGTCCCATGGTCAGCCTCGATCAGTCAATGTGGTCATTTCCCTGGGACCCAGGTGGTACTGTGAGTTTAGGTAAGTGGCAACCCAGCCTGGAGTGCAGCCTGCCAGATTGCCATCCCACCCCCCGCCCTGACTCTCCTTGGTTTCTTCCTCCCCAGGAACTTGCACGCACATCTTCCGTGGGGCTTCCATCCCTAGGAATCTCCTCAGCTCTTCCTTCCCACTCAAAACAGAAAGCCATCCCAGGACACTTGATGAATGCTCTCACAGAGCTCCTTGCTTTTTTTGTATTCCTCGGCTACCTCACCTACCTCCTTGGCCACTCCCAATCCCAGACTCAGCTGAGAAGTCACGGTTTGTCTCTGTGTGAGTGTTTATGCTGCATGTTCACGCAAGTGTATGTGTGGTGTGTGTGTCTATGGGAGGAGTGTGCACTTGTGCGGGCATCGGTGAAATGAGGAACCAACAAGGAGCGACTTCTTTCCCACCTCATGCTGTCCTGTGCTCCAAATCTTTCTCATCTGGATCTGGGACAGCTTTTATTTTCGTACATTTCCATTTCCCTCTTTCAGCTTAATGATTTCTCTGGTCTCCATTTCTTTCTTTCTATGGGCAGCAGATTCCTGTGGCTTCTACCCTACAGGACAGACTAAGGAGAAATGGACATTTGAGCAGAGAGAACCTCAGAGATGGTCTACTGAATCCAGTCACTAAATGCAAGAGGACTGAGGCCCCAGCTGTGTAGTCCAGTTGAACAGCAAACTCTTCCAGCTTTGTATTGGTAGTTTTAAACGTTGGCCAAATATTATTTTGTTTTTTAAATAAGATTTTATTTATTAAAGAGATGCTCAAAAATGGCAAGAGGAGCATATTCTGTACCACTCTATGTTAGTGGATGTGGCTTTAGAATGTGAAGATTTAGAAGATGAAACTCAAGCAAGATATAATTTTTTTTTTAAAAAGGAAGACAATCATAGAAAGTCTATTTGCTAAAAATCCTGCAAATAAATATAAGAGGGATAAATCGAGTGGAAGGCAATTTTAAGTGTAGGAAAAGTATTTTCCCCTGGAACAACTGTTTTTAAAAAAACAGTATATAGGAACAGCAGTTCAGGAGAAAATATTGGTAATTGTACTTTCATATCTTTAAAAAAATATTTACAATAAGAAGCGCAATTAATTCATCTTCAAAAAAGCAGCATGAAAATGTAGCAAGCATGTCTACCATTTGAAGGAGTTGTGTCTAACACTAAATTTAGGGAGAAAAGGAGAAAAGGGGAGACAGGTGAAGGACAAATGCCAGTGATGGAAAACAAGGCCATGTGAATTAAGGCTTCTTTCAGTGTCTGGACAAACATGAGGGGAACTTTGTCAAAGATAATGTTTTGGCCTTTCAGTGTTTACAAATTAGCAAATGAGAAAACTAGTATTTACTTAATGCCCTTCCATCACAGAATATCAGACTGAAGATTTCCTTTTAGGACGAGGGCAAAGAAATTGACAAATGATTTCTCAGTGACCATGCAGAGAGGACCCTTTCTTATGGGGTCTCCTCCAGATTTTGCAGAGCTCCTTTGGTTGAAAACCATCCTAGCCTCAATGGGACAAACCAGTCAGACAAAGCTTAACTTTCTGTGCATGCCATGTGTTTGGAAGACGCGAGGCTTGGAATAGGGCCCATGGTTTACACAAATGTGTGACCTCTCTTTCTTTTGGTCACCATCTGTTTTCTAGTTTATTTGTCCTTGGTCCACATGATGCCAAACAACTGGTTTGACTGGCTTTTGTTTCACTAAATGGATGAGACGGACCTGTTTGTGTCCTGTGGAGACAGATCACAGCTCCGGGCACATGGCTCCCTTTCTTTAGAGACAAGGTGAGTGTGACTGTATGCTTCAGGTATTTTGGTATCGTAGACCTGTAGGGACATGTTCTCAGTGGCTTCAGAGTAAGTCTAGAAGGGACAACAAACTAAACCAAACCAAATCTAGAGGGGAGGTCTATAGAAACTGGGATTTCTTAACAGGCCCTGGAAGGCATGTGGCTCTGAAGCACAAGATGCAGGTGCCTGGGGCTGTTAGGGGTGCTGGTGGGATCTAGGCCAACTCAGGGTCATGGGCAGCTGCTGTGCAGAGCAGGGCCTGGGAGAGAAACCAGGTGCCAGGCAGGGTACAGCTGGCAATCTGTGCTATTTCAAATGCCAGCCAATAGGGATCACCCAGACATCTGTGGACCACATCAGAAACTGGTTCCAGTTAACTCAGGTCTCCACGCATCCAAATGTGGCATTTTGTTTGCATGGCACATTTGTAGGCTGCCCTGCTAACCTTGAATCCAGCTGCTGACAGTTGCTTGATGCTGGCTTTTAGAGTTGCTGTAATTCTGGGACAAGTTAGCCTAGTACACTTGCTAGTTATATTTATTTTATCATGCAGATTTAGAACACATTAGTACAATTTCTCTTCCCCCAAAAAAATTGGTTTGGAAAATTATCTGTGATGAATAGCATGTCCTAAGCATGAAGAAAGAGGTGTAACATTTCTCTTAGTGTAAAACAAGATTGTTTCTAAATATGTAACGAAATGTTAAAGAAATGCCAAAGCTAGTAGCTATGGAGTGCTTATAGAGTACCACCTACTTGTTTATGTGACCAACAACGATGCTGTGAGGTATTATTGTTCTCATTTTACAGGTGAAAAATTGAGGTTCAGAAGAGATACATGCCCTCATTTCAAGAGTCAGAATTGGAATTCAGTCCAGGTATGGGGTGATCAATGTTCCAGTTCTTAACCCTTCTACTGTTTGGCTTCCAAATAGCAAAACAACAACAACAACAAAACATGGACTTGAAGAGCCAAAAAATCACTAGCCCGTCTGGTGTCAGTCTATGCAGGTTACCTGGTCTGGTTCCATCAGGCACAAATGCAAGAGCAGAGCCTAGGTGCTGTGACACCACCTTGAATGACACGTAAAAAAGAATTTTTTTTTTTTTTTTTTTTGGAACCAGGTATCAAACTCAGGACCTTGCACTTGCCAGGCAGGCTCTTGTGCTGCTGAACTATGTTCCCTGCCCAGAAAGAATATTCTTTAGGAAAAGTATACAGGGCTGTGGGGCTCAGGCTAAGGCTAGTTGAAGTTTATGTCTCCATAGTCTGTCTATGCAGGGTGTCTTGAAGAATGTTTTGTTAGGCTGTGGAAGAATGAGGACCAGGAAGTAGTTCTCTGGGGCAGGATCAGGAAGTGCCCTTGTTATGGTGGTGGAGCAAGGGCCAGGGAAGGAGGGCGTTAGAGGGCACTGGAAGGCTGCTACCATGCAGAGAGAGGGCACTCAGGCATAGCTTTAGCAATGCCTCCCATCTGTGTGACCTGCACTCCAAATAGCACCATTCGGGCTCCAGCACGGTCTTCTCCATTTGACCCCAGTGGTGGGTCCCTGGGATGACAAGTGGTTGGGTTCTCCGTGAAGAAGGATTGTGGGACATGTAGGTACAGCTGTCAGGGAAGGACACTGCTTCGAAATGTAGGGAGTGTGAAAGTGGACTTGTGAAAACATTAATTTCAAACAGCATAAATGCTATATAGAGATCCTGACCAGGTACTTCCACAGAATACCCATGATCCATTTCTTGTTTCTCTTCAACTTTGAATTCTTGGTGCTGGAGGGATTTAGGAATCAGTGTGATAATTGCTTCATTGCACCAGTGTCTGAGAAATACTTGCAGCAGTAAACAACTGATACTCCTCTTAGAGGTGTCTGTGTGCATGTCTGGATATAACAAGTCTGGGCTACAGCACCCACCCATTGCTTGCAGGCAGCCTCATAGACGATGGGTGCTAGGATTCCAGTGTTTTGTTGCAATTTAAAAATAAAGGATGCTTCATGTTTATAAAAATGTTAAATTCCATCAAACTAAATTTTCAGAAAATTAAATTGTCACTATTATTTAAAATTTCATATTTGTTAACTATCATTAATATATTTGCCTTTTAACTTCCATGGATAATTTTGAACATTAAAAAATGGTATCAAAATAAATTTAATGCTGGTCATATTGGTGCATCCCTATAATCCCAGTGCTTTGGGAGGATGAGACAGGGAATCATGAGTTTGACCCAGTTTGGACAATTTAGCAACTTGATAAAACCATGTGCCAAAATAAAAAATAAAAGGCCTAGGCATGTGAAGACCCTAGGTTCAATTTCCAGTATTAAAAAAAATAGTGATGAAATATATTAAAAGTTATTTGATAAAATATATTGTTTGTAAATTTTGAAAAGAATTACATTTAATTTAATTCCTTTTTATCACAGAATGGGTACAAGTCAAGATTAACTTTAAAAAAATAGGAAAGTAGAGTTCAAAAGCTAAAAAGAAAAAGGATCTTCAATGAGATGATCTGAAACTTTCAAACACTAGATAATAAATTTAAATAATGAAATAGTAAAATCATAAAAGCACACATATGCAAAGTATTTACCTAATGAAGACCTAATAATCAAAACAATGAGAATGTGAAAAGATCAAATTCCCAACTCAGAAGCCCCAGTTCAACTAGTATCTGCCTGGGTGACAAGAAAACTCCTTTCCTGAAAAGATTTCCATGGGAGAAGAAAGGTGAACAGGAAACCTTGGGGCTTTGCTGTGCTTCTGGGACAAAGATTCTGGAAAACGGCTCACTCTTCTGGCAGGGGAATGCTTCCTCAAAACAGTCTCATCCAAAGGAAAGGTTACAACTCTGGGGTGAACCCGACAGAATGACTAACATTTCATTTTATACCAGGACTCTTACAGTTGGAGAAAGAAACTGTAGAAACTGACTTTTACATTCAAACACAAAATATTTTGTGAATTCTCTACCAATTATCACCAATCTTAAAGATCAGTTTTAGCTGAAGTAGGTAATTACGACCAGAGGAGAAATTCACTTGTAGACAAAAAAGCAAACAAACAATTGTAACAAATATTTGATAGCATTTATCAAAGATAGGTAAACATCGAGAAAGAACATTGGTGTGGCATTCTTTCTTTTAAATTTTGAGACAAGGGTCTTGCTAAGTCACTAAGTTGCCTAGGCTGGCCTTGAAATTGTGAGGGTGACCTTCCTCCCTTAGCTTCCCAGAGTGCTAGTGTAACTTTTTTTTTTTGAGACAGGTTCTCATTTTGTAGCTCAGGCTGGCTTTAAGCTCACTACACACTTGATGCAATCTCTTGGCTCAACCAGTGCTGGGATTACTGGCGTGCACTACCACACCTGGCATTAGTGTTACATTCTTAAAAGAAAACTGCTATTTAGCTAAACAGAATGATGTTTTTCATGGCCCTAGTAATACTACAGAAAACAGTGAAAAGGTATCTGTATTTTATATAAATGCTTTAAAAACTTTCTGCTAGAATGATCAAATACTAAAAAAAGATTTTAAAAGAACCTTTATTGATGGTGGAGAATTAAGAGACTATTAAATCAATGAATAATAAAATGATAAAGATACATATGACATTTTAAAAAGTAATAACTGCTTAGTTTAACTGGGTTGTAGCACAGCCAAAAGACATGTTAAATGACTCATGTTTATGGCATTCACTGTTGAACTATCAGAACCTGAAATTAAAAAGAATTTACTTTCTTTTCACTTTATTGTGAAAACATAGCTTTTGTCTTAACTGAAGGTACATCCTTTAGCTACTGATTTAGAAATTGTTGAGGGCGAGCCTATAATGACACTCATGCTTGTTAAAGACAAACATACCCAATCCAGAACTTTGGCTGAAAATACAGAAGCATTGTTTGAACTGTAGTTAGTTTGAATGCTTTAATTTTTGCAGCTTCCCCCCCTGACGATGAGCTCAGTGAATGTCTTTATTTTTCATTAGTGTGTGTTTGCTATAGTTTGAATTTTAACAAGAAAATGCATGGCTTTTGCTGTGCTGATGGCAATGGCTTTCCCTGGCATGGTTTAAAGATGATGTATGTTGTTTTCTGTACCTCTTATAAAGATGGAGCTGTTAATGAAACATCCCAAACCTCACCTCAGAAACATTCTTGATACATGCAAACGGAATTCCAATGAAGTGCTGTTCGAGTGATCTGATTTAATTTAGGCAAGATAAAAAAGACATTAGTAGAGTTAAGTAAAAGCAATAAAAGATCCTAAAATGAAGAACAAATCTTGAGTATTACCAGAAAATGAAATGAATGTTGAGTTCTCAGTTGCTGCTTGCTATAATCAATGATAGCAAAAGTTGATGAAATCAGAAACCAAAACTGAATTGTTCTATTTCACTTTTAAATGGGTTCTAAAATATATATCTAAAAATTTAGAGAAAAATTGTTATTCTAGGCAGGAAAAAACTGCATGATAAATATGCAAAAAACTGAATCTCAGTAAAACATAGGGGAACTTGAGTGAAACAAAAACATGTGCATGACTCTAAAGGAGAAGACTGGGCTGGGGATACAGCTCAGTGGCACAGTGCTTGCCTGAAAAGCATGAGGTCATGAGTTTGATTCCCGGTACCAAAAAACAAAACAAAACACCACCACCACCACCACCACCACACACACACACACACACACACAAACTAAAGGGAAGATTCTTATTTATACAGTTTCTAGAAACTATCTCTTGACCATTCTAGGTTAAGGAGTTACCTTTTGTTTTGTTTTTTTAAAGCACAGTCTCACTATGTAGCCCAGGCTGGCTTTGAAGTCACAGCAACCTTGCCTCAGCCTCTTCAGTGCTGGGATTACACACCACCACACTTGGCTTGGGTGTTGTCTTGATTGAAAAGAAATATAAACCAATAAACTAACATATTGCTATTTTTGATTTGCTTTATTGTAATCCAGTACAACAAAATCTAAAAGAACTTATAAAGTAATGTATCAATATAGATACTGTGCTAAGAGGGGCTAAAGATTTCTAAATAAACAATGGCAATGTCTACAATGAAATGGAAAATATTTTACTTTCTGATGATGATGCTAATTTGCCATATTTGGTCCCATCACAATGCTTGAGATTGGTTTGTTGAACCTTGGTTTACTTCCAGTCTCAGTATTGGTTGAAGAATTTAGTGACAATTTCAATGGCTATTAGCTTAGCAGAGTGCTTCTGTACAATGAAATAACCAAATCTGACATGAGTGGAACTTTTTGCTTATAGCAATGTAAGCAGAGATTTGCTGAGATAAAGGACAATAAATATAAATTTCATGGAATAAATACATAATAACTAGTTAACTATGGTGGCCTTTATTGTATTATTCAACAGAACATCATCTGCTTGTTGAGATGTGTGACCAGACCTGTATAATCAGTTGTTCTATTTTGCCAATTTCTAGTCACACAAAAAAATCTTTGCTTTGCACATATTTTCAAAATTGATGTTACTGAAGTTGTATTTGTCAAGGAAGGAGGAAAGGACAAGCTGTATTTGACAGTTTTCAACTTAATTTATAATTTTCAAATATTTAGATATATGGTGTCTTGGGTGGGCTTGAATACTGGGCTGACATCCAGGTGGATGTGTGTGTAGCTTGAAGGAAAAGGTTTGGGGCCCACACCTGGAGGAAAGATTAGCAAACAAATTTGAGGTTGAACTGAGAATTCTTTCCACATCCTAACATAGTGCGAAGTCAAAGCTCCTTTCTGCTAAGACATTGGTTTTCAACTTTGGTGGCCCTCCTAGAATGACCTGGGGAATTTAAAAATGCTGATGCACAGGCCCTGCTCTCTGAAGCTTTTTACTCAGTGGTCTAGGTTGAGGCCTGAGCATCAGCATTTGTGAAAAGTTGCCCAGGTGGCTCTAATGGTCAGTGAGCAGTGAGCAGTGAGAACAGCCATCAGCAGCTAGCCTAGCAAGTGGCTTCCTGACAAGGCTGAAGCAGCACTGCAGCCAGGGGATGCTATGGCCACACTTGGGTTACACTGGGTCAGGTCTGGCTAAAAGGAAGCTGTCATTAGTGGAGAAAGAAGAACATGTGGGCCTCAGGTTTATTCATTGAACCAACACTGAAATCATCTTTTCAGTGTTTCTAGAATCAAGGATACAGAAAGCAGTAAAACATCGATTCTAATGGGGAACAGAGAAATAAAATCAATGAAGCATTACTAGTATTACAGTAAAAGTATATATGTGTTACAGTAGAGGCACAATGCTATGTACGGAGGGTAGAAAGATGGAGTTGTCAGGGAGTTTGGGGGTTGAAGACCAGGAGGTGATAGGGAGACTTTTGAACTGGGCAGGATAGGAACCCTGGTTGTATCTGAGAGCAGGGCAGGCCCCTGGGAATAAGCACAGTTCAGCAGAACTGTGAACAGCAGAACAGCAGAACTAGGAACAAGCATAGTTCCCCAGGCAGAAATGTGGGAAGCTTTTGCTAGGATGGTTGGCTGACTTACTCTGATCTGGAACCCTTTTAACAGACCCTGGATGTGTGTGCTGAGCAACATCTTAGAGAGTCCAAAGCAGGTTTGAAAAAGGTCTTTCCAGGTTTGGTGATATAGAAGGGAATCTATTTTCAGATCCTTACCCTCCATCTGTATTTTTCTTAAAATTTCCCAGCCAAAAAGCAGGTGACTGAATCATTCTCACAGCAGCATTAGGCTTTTCTAGTCTCTCACAATTACTTTCCACAGCCACGTGGTACCCTTCACCTTTTGGAAGTTTCCTGCTTCTGGATGTAAACTTAGAATGTTACTTGAAATAGTTCTAGGGACCTCCTTTACTGATTAAAGAACCCAAACTTACTCTGGTGCAATGGTGTATGCCTGTAATTCCAGCACTAAAGGAGGCTGAGGCAGGACAATCACAAGTTTGAGCTCCACATGGGCAACTTAGCAAGACCTAGTCTCAAAATAAAAAAAAAGAAAAAAAATAAAAAATAAAACGGGTGTTAAAGCTTGTGTTTAGATGTCCCCTAAAGCCTCATGTGGTCATAGGTGGTGCTTTTTCAGAGGTGGCTGGAGCTGGAGTGTGTGATGCTGCGTTCGATTCATGGTGAGTGCTAGGCTAGAGAGCACAAGAATTAAGGGTGTGAGTGCTAGTCTCTCTAAGTAGCACAGATAAGATAAAAGGGGCAGAAAGAGTTGTGGTCTTCCCTTGTTGCTTTTGCTACCTTGTGGGTGCCATGAACTGTTCTCCTCTGTGATGTCCCTCTGCCAAGCCACCCTGCCTTGGAGCCAGCTGATTATGGGTTGAAACCTCTACAGACTAAATAAATCTTTCCCTCTTTAACTTTAGGTGTGGGGTATTTTGACTCAGCAGGGAGAGAAAAGTAACTAAAACAAAGGGGATGTAGCTTAGTACAAAAGCCCTGGGTTCGAACACTAATACCACCAAAACAAAAAGAACACACGCACATATGTATGCATGCACGTGCGTGCACACACATCAAACAACCCCAAACCTGCCTCTGGCTTTATGTGTCAAACACACTTCTATTAGTGGCTCTTAATCCTACTTAGAGTTAACATTTTACCCCTCTGCTAATCCCCACAACACCCATGACAACTAATTAAAATATAAAAGACACACATTTCCTTTTACCCTTACTTTGGGTTGCTATATGTATTACCTCTACAATATTGAAAACTCCACGAGATGATAAAATTTTTGCTTTTAACATTCATACTTAAGATAAGTAACTTTAGAGAGTGTCTTCTGTGATAACAGTACAGGTCGAGGATCCATTCCTTACCCAACATGCTTTGGACCAGAATTGTTTTGGATTTTGGAACACTTGAGCGTACACAGTAAGCCATTTTGAGGATGGGACCCGAGTCTAAACAAGAAACTCATTAGTTTCATATATATATTACACACACAGCCTGAAGATTATTTTATACAATATTTTTAGTGCACTTGTGTTTCGACTGTGGCCCATCACATGAGGTCAAGTGTGGAATTTTCCACTGTGGTACCATTTTGGGCTATTTAGGATTTTCCTACCAGGTATGTGCAACCTGTACTCTTTAACTACACATGGTGGTCCAAGATTTTTGTTAAATGACATTGGAGTCATGAGTTTCAAGGTGAGGATAGCAAACTGATGTCCAACCCAAAAAAATGAAGACTTTGGCCTTAGTCTCCTGCTTGTGTTGAAACTGAAGTTTTACTCACACTTTAAAAGTCACATTTCTAAATTAATTATTCTTTTCAACATATGGTCTTCCTTCCTTTTTAGCAGGTATGTGAGCTGACTTTAGGAGCAGTAGAGAAGGGTGCATAGCATTATACAAGTGTACTCAGCAGGAAATGACTGTCATGGATGGGGGCACCTGCCTAATGACTGGAATCTGTGGGAAAAAAAGGGCTACCTAGGGAGCAGGTGCTGCTTAGGTAAGGGTTCTCCAAAGGTCCAATAAGCACACCTGCAGGCCTCCAGCTCCACATCTGGTGGCCGGTTCTGCCCTTACACTGGGCCTCTTGGTGAGTGGGGTGAAGATGAGTAAGGGTCATGGGGAAGCCTCTTTGACCTTCAACATCAACTGTTTATGAAGGATCTTCAGTCTGCAAAATGGTCTGATTTGCTTTTCCTGGGCCAGTTTAGGAGACGCAAAGCCTGCACTGACAAGGCATGAGGTAGGTGGGTTCTGTGGGCCGGAAGGTGCTTGCCTGGCAGGAGTCTGAATAGGGAGGCTCTGGAGATCTGGTACAGGGATGACACAGCAACTGAACGTCTTATGTGTTTTGAAACATTTTCCATTTTCAACATTTTCGGTCAGAAAATTTGGAGCGGAGAGGTATAAAAAGGTAGCAGGTATAGAACATGACCTGGAGTGAATGAATCTCTGATCCATCACTTATAAGTGCTGTAGTCTTAGGCAAGTAAATCAACCGCTTTGGGCCACACTATCTCATCTGTAAACAGTACTGCTGACTGCTCTGGATCAGTGGTCTTGAGTCAGACAGACTTGAGTTCAAATCCTAGCTTCACTGTTAACTTTTTTTTTTTTCCCCCCCTGTGACAAGGTCTACCTATCCAGTTCAGGCTGGCTTTGAACTCATTATGTAGCCCAGGCTGGCCTTGAACTCATGGGGATTCTTCTGCCTCGCCTTCTGAGTGCTGGGATTACAGGTGTGCACCAGCATGCCCACACTTCACTGTTAATTGTGTGAGGTATTTCATTTCCTCCCACTTCATTTTCCATATCTGTAGTGTGAGGATAATTAGAGGATATGCCTCATAAGCTGTGAGGATGAAGAGAGACTAAAGGAGGAGAGATCATAGCAGTGATTGCTAGAGGTCCTGGAGGCTCAGAAGGGACAGTACCTGTGCTTGCCAGAACTGGAGCCCTGCAGTGCCCCTTCTTGATCTCAAGAATGACCAGAGTTCTGGCCCTGGACAACCTTCCAGAGTTCTGTTGTTTTGCCTCAAGGCTATACTTCAGTTGAGGTGAAGTATGGAGAAATTTGACAACCCTGAGGCGCTATCCAAATACATAGAATGATTATACTCTGATCTTCATTGCCTCAACCATCTCTATTCTCCCTGGGACATCAGAGTTCTCAATCAAAGACCTTCAGGTTCAAACTCCTTGCCTGGTGAGGTTTCTTTTTATGGGGTTATGCTGCCCCCTACTGGGCATTATTGTCACATTGCAAAAAATCTTCCTAGAAAAGGTTAAGTGCCTGCCTTGGCTGTGCGGGTTGGAGGCCAGCACCTCAGGGACGGCTGGCACTGGGTGCGGGGCAGTCCTTGTCTCTGTCCCCGAGGGCAGTGGTTGGTCCCTGGCAGGCACTGTCAGCATCGCTGATATCTGTCACCCTGGACCTCTGGATCAGAAAATGCTATAACCAGCTCTCCAGGCTGATATGAGAGTCTGAGATCCACTGTCCTAGGGACCCAGGATTTAAGTCTGGAAGATGAGCCAAAGAAGAGGGGAAAGGAAAGTGTCTTTGAGGTGTGCTGCCACACAGCTGCTGGAGTGCTGAAACTGTTAAGGCACAGAAGATTTTAAAGAACACCACATTTTCTTCATCTACATGCCTTTTAGGGAGAACCATTGGAAACACTTGGCTCTTGAATACTTAGCAGACCATTTGTATATGTAACTTCTCAAACACAGCCACAACATCATCATCACAGCTAAAAACAATAATGATTTCATAATGTCTAATCTACATTTTAGATTCATATTTCTCTAGTTATTTTCAAAGACTTTTTTATTTGGGTGTTTTAATTCTGAGCGATGATCAAGTTTACGTGTTGAACTATGTCTTTTTAGTGCCTTTTAATCTAAAACATCTTGCCCTCTTCGACTTTTTTGTACTATATGTGCAGTTGAAGCGAGCACATTTTAGATGTTTTTCTTATCGGCACTGACTTCCCTAAAGAGTCCAGGCCACTTGTATTATGGTACTTACACAACTGGTATTGGCACACTGGTTCCCTGCAGTCTGATTCAGGTTAGACATTTTTGGCACGGACACGACGTCCTTGGTGATGCTGTGTTTTGTACTGTGTCACATCACGAGGCTCCCCAGGTCAGGTTCTGCCACTTCCTCTTAATGCTGCCTATGCATCTGAATCACCCAGATTTGTGTCCTTGGGCTATGCAGCTGGAGTTTCCTTTTCATTAGTCTGGGGTAAGCTCCTGCTTTTTGAAAGCATCATCAGGTTTTGCTGTGTGGACAGGGATGAAACCCATCGTTGATGTAGTTCTTTCATGGGTTTACATTGTTCTGTCTTACATTTTAAAGCTCCCATCCCCAAAATAACAGTGGCTGCAGCAATGCCACCAAGTTCTCCGCCTCTTTATCACCCCCAGAACTCCTGCAGTAGTACAGCCTCCTCCTACCCAGTGAAATCCTGAGGGTGGCTCACTCCAGCCCCTCTATCCTTGAGACACACTCAGGCTGACCTGGCTCTTCACCTCACCACAGGAGACCAATGGTGCTGGGGCTGACTGCAGCCCTGGGCAGATGTCAAGGAGGCTGCCAGGAGGTCTTCCTGTGATGGGAGCTGGAGCTGCAGCTGGAACAACCTACCCACTGTGGTGAAAAGGAAGGATATCATTGGAATGGCTGGGAGTGACATTTCTGGAAAGATGAAACAGACTTTGAAAATACAGATTCAAACAAAGAGAAACAGGGAGGTGGGAGGGAGGGCAGAGGAAAGGGATGAAAAAATTAAGATGTAGCTGGGCGTGGTGGCGCATGCCTTTAATCCCAGCACTCGGGAGGCTGAGGTAGGCAGAGCGTTGTGAGTTCGAGGCCGGCTTGGGCTACAACGCGAGCACAAGGCCAACCTGAGCTACATAGTGCGACCCTGCCTCAAAAAACTAGGG
This sequence comes from Dasyprocta punctata, assembly GCA_004363535.1. Classification (NCBI taxonomy): domain Eukaryota; kingdom Metazoa; phylum Chordata; class Mammalia; order Rodentia; family Dasyproctidae; genus Dasyprocta; species Dasyprocta punctata. Next base: position 30,540 of record RJWM01014438.1, read on the forward strand.
CTGGGAGTTTGGCTCAGTGGCTTAAGTGCCTGTCTGGCAGGCATGAGGTTGTGAGCTCAATCCCTGGTGCCGCAAAAAAAAAAAAAAAATTAAGATATGTTACATAGTTGTACCAACACCCTACCATGAATGTAATCATAATGTACGGCAAACATGTACTAATAAAAATTTTAAAAAGAAAATACAGATTTAAAGACACTTAGCACTCCTACATATTGCAACCAATCAGTTGATGATAATTTTCACTATCCCAGCATATCTTTCCCACTCCCTCTCCACCCTCCTCATGAATTACCTTGCAATGTGTACTCTGTGGAGAAATTAATAAAAGTATAAATGATATTTGGAGATGCTGACTGCAGCATGGATGGAAAAGTGGAAAAGGAATCAAAATTTTGTCCTCCTTTTGAGCCGGGGACTAGGAGCGAGGTACAAATGGTTTAAAAATGTAGTAGTCAGAAGGCATGGGAATTTGACCCAAGCAAGGTGACTTGCAGGAGCAGTTGTTTGGATCTTGAGAGATTCAATAAAGAAGCACTGATTGAAGTGCAGGGGATGAAGAAAGAAAAAGGTGGAAATACCTGAAGTTAGCAAGTTTGGCAGCGTTTTTAAGACAAAAGATCAAGCTGATCAACTGAGAATCAGAACAAAGTGACGGGGACGAAGTGCTGCTGCTTCAGGTTAGTGTAGTTGGGAAAGAGGGCTGGCAGTGCCCAGTCCTCCCTGATGCTCCTGGAGTGGGAATAGGAAGCAACTCAAGCAGCCAGGCCGGGTGTGGCTGGGTATGGCAATGTCAAGCGAAGCAAGGAGCACCAGCCCTTGTGATGGAGGGATCAGGGAGGAGGAAGACATGATCCCCTGTATGATTCCTGTAGTTCTGAGCCCCCCATATCTGCCACCTCCTGCCTCACATCTCAGACTGGCTGCACAGCACTCCTAAGATGCACAGAAGCCTTGGAAATGTCACAGCTTACATGGCTTAGATCTAAAATGTCCCCCAGAAGTTTCAAGTGTTTGGAGGGTGGATCACGGGGTCCCTATACTCATCAGTGGATTCATCCATTGATGAGTTCATAGCTGAATGTGCTATTAGGAGGCAGGGCTGGCTGGAAGTGGGTCACTTGGGGGTGTGACCTGGAAGGGTGTGTTCTCAACCCCACTCCTTCCTTCTGTCTCTGTTTCCTGGCTGCGATGGGTTGAGCTCCTTTCCTCTGCCATGCCCTTCTGCTATCCTGTTTCTGCCTTTAAGCCAGCTTACCATGGACTGAAACCGTAAGCCAAAATAAGCCTGTTTCCTTAAGTCGTGGGTGTCAAGTATCTTGTCCCAATGACGGGGAAGTGACTAAGAAGAGCCCAGTAAGAATCTTCACAATATGCCACCTTATACTGCACCCATATATACATGCTCACACATGCCGGTACAATGCACATATGAAACACAAGAACCCTAAGTTAGGACACAGGCATGGCAGGCTGAGTGACTGCTCTGCCTCCCATGAACTCCACAACCTCGGGCAAGTTATTTCACCTCTCTGGGCTACAGCGGCCTTCTGTGAACGAGTGGAGTAAGTCAAGAGTTAGAAGCAGTCAGAAACCATCTTCTTCCATCCCTTCATTTTATAGATGCTGTCAGATTAGAAGCGACTCTGAAGCCACATCATCCACTCCTTTCTTTTGGCCAGCGGGGAAACTGAGGCCCAGAACGGGACAGGAAATGACTTACCCTGCGCCGCTTTTATTCGTAGCCCCTAGTCCAAGGAGCCAGAAGGCTATTCCTCGGTTAGGTTTCATCCCTTTTAAACTCTGAAAGCCAACCCGCAGCCGAAGAACATGGCGGGCTGAGCAAAGAGCAAACGGGAGCCTTTGAGGCGAGAAAGCCCCGCCCACGGCCATTCTCGCGAGAGGACGGCAGGGGTGTGAGGCTGCGCGGGAGGGTGCGACTTGTTGACTCTGCCCTTCCTGGGAGACGACGCGGGAGAGCTCTGTGAGGTGTGCTATGCTGAGGCGTCAAAGAGTGTAAGTGTGAGTTTGTCCAAGTGGCTCATGTTGTGTTTCAAATCACTGGCTGCTGCCGCTTCGAGCTTTTATATCAGTTTTGTAAGCTCCCGAAATTGTGTCTATAGTTTGTGTTTCTGGTGAGTTCTCGATCTGAGCTACCGAACGAGGAGTTTTAATCTAGAAATTCCCAGAGTCGATTTCCTAGCGTTTTAGTAGATCTCATGAAGCACGAGAAAAGTTATTTGGAAAACACAGGTGTTGAGCAAGGCAGACGGACGTCTTTTCTCAGAGTGAATGCTAAAATCTCAGGCTTTGGGAGTCTGTGGGTGAGGTGGAGGTGTCCATTGTCCCAGTGCGCCGTGGGCCTTTTCCTAGTGGCTTAGCATCACAGGAAGCTAGAGTTATGGACCACACTTGGTGTACGCCATAAGCAGTTTAATTATTTATGTATATTTTGGTCATACAGATGAAGAAAAAGCTTTATAGTACGAAAATACTTACGAAATTGATTTTATGCAACATTGAAAAAGACCATATTCATAGTTTTTAAGTAGAAGACTCGTTTCAATAATTTTTCTGTGACTCATAATATTTGTAGTGAGAACATAAGATTTGCTTCTTGTATTTTCCAGTCTTTGGATTTGGTAGCTATATACTCGCTGTCTACCTTTTATTTATTTTTTTAACTTGAAAATTGATTATGTGTATGTCTCTTAAATTCTTCAAGTCGGTTGCGGTGGCACACGCCTTTAATCCCAGCACTCAGGAGGCTGAGGCAGGAGGATTGTTGTGAGTTTGAGACCAGCCTTGGCTACAAAGTGAGTTCAAGGCCAGCCTGAACTGCGTAGTGAGACCCTGTCTCAAAAAATAGGGCCAGGGATTTAGCTCAGTGGCATAAGTGCCTGCCTGGTAGGCGCAAGGTTGTGAGCTTGATCCCTGGTACCAAACAAAACAAAACAAAACAAAACCAATTAAATTCTTCACTTAATTCTTATATCTTCGTTAGTGACTTCTTTTGAACCTTTGTGGGGATCACGTGGCATAATGACTGGAAACTTTCAGGGATTAGGTGGCAGGAGTTCTGACTGTCCTCTGCTCTGTGAGAAAAATTCGAATGTTGGATAAGGCAGTGTGCACTGTCACAGAATACCTTACTTCACAACTTTGTTTCTGTTTTTGATTATTGCCCCCATAGGGAGCCTTTTAAAATATCTTTTCCTAATTGTCCCTTCATACCCATAAAGATTTAGTACAACAGATAAACTACAAACCTGTTATGCACTGTATGTGTATCTGAGCTTTAAAGTGAATATCCCCTCCCCCTCAAGAACCAGCTTTTGCTCCCTCGGGACAAAGTTACCCTCAGGGAGGATGCATGTCTTAGAAGTATTAGAAAATTAGCATCATTTCAAACTGCAGTGTTCCTTAAGCATTTATGTTCCCAGTCTTTGAATTTGGGTAGACCTAGTACTGCTCTGTGTTACATTGGGCAAGCTACTTCCGCTCTGTAGGCTTGTTGTAGATCTGAAATATGGTGACATACTTAGGTGAACATTTAGTACAAGGCCTAGCACATACTATCCATTCGATAACTATTAGTTATTCACAGATATTTCCCAAAGAGTCTGTATTCCTTAACATTTAAATTATTTTGCTGCAAAACAATACATGTACTTTACCATGTGTAGACATTAAAGAAAAATCAGTCATCTGATTCCATCTCCTCCCTTCAAATCCCATCCCCCACACTGTGGATTGCTCCAGAGGAACACAGGCCATGGGGGTGCCTGACCCAGGGACCAGGGAGGAGGAGAACTCCCACAGATCCCTAGGGGACCCTGTCCCACCAGCAGATTCTCAAGGCCACCACACAGAGGCCACCATAGGCTCCGGCCACCTCTGAACACACTGGGGGAGGGGCAATCCTTCACAAGTTGGAAAAAAGGGTACATGAAGAAATACAGCTTTTTCTAGGATAGTGCTTCTCTGAGAGTGGTCCCTGACTGGCAGTCACCATCCCTTTAGGATTTATGAGAGCCACAGATACTTGAGTTCTAATCCAAATCTACCAAATGAGAAACTTTGAGGTGTGGAACCCAATAGTCTGTGTTTTAAAAGGCACCCCAGACAGTTCTGAGGTCCTCCTAAACTTGAGAACCACCCTCGTAGGACAAGGGAGATTGTGGAGGGCAGGACTGCAGAAGGTTTGCTAAGCCAGGGCCCAGCTGGATTCTCTCTCCAGGAGAAACCTGGGCTGGAGGTTTGGAGGCTTTGGACTTGAGTCAGCTGTGAACAGTTGGCCACTCCTGGGAGATCTTGGTTATCTTTGGATTGGGTTAAAAGACTCTGTTATTTAGACCTCAGCTTGGATCTTGGATTGAATATGACCACCAATGTAAAGGGAACAGTGTCTGCTTGTGGGTTGAGGATCTTCCTGTGCAGAATATTACATCTTCTTTCTGCATGAAAATAGAATGTCCAGTGTATGCTAGTGTGTGGCTTAGATAGGGTGTGTTGAAGGTATAGTATGTTTTATCCCAAAATGTTTTACATATCCAAAGTTAAGTTGGTAGTAGTCAACCTAACCCAGTCATAAGGATATCCTACTTAATGATGAATCTTTTTAACTTAAGGCAATTGAATCAATAACAGACTTTCATTTTTCCCAATTTTTGAAAGAAGAAAGTGGGATTTAAGGCCTCCCTTCTCACCATTTTGAAACCTTGAGAAAAAGAGACTGGTCAGCTGGGAATGGGGCCAGGCTGTACATAGCAGGAAATCTGAGATAACAATAGCTTTTCCACATATGGGTTTTGTTTTGTCACATCAAAGAAATCTGAAGGTAGGCAGTTCAGGGTTGCTGTCATCAAGCCTGTGGCTCCTTTTCTATTTCTGTCCCAGTGAGAAGGTCGCCTCATTCCCAGGAAGTAGGATTGAGGGAGGGTGGAAGGAAAGGGGGTTGGGGCTGCCTTTTCTATGTCTCTTAGGAAGACACCCCTCCACAACACTTTCTATTGTATCTCACTGGCCAGAACTGGGAAGCACAGTCATATTCCCAAAAGTAACATAGCACTGTGAATGGTTGCTTTTCTGGCATTTTTGGTATACAGGCCTAACTCAGCTTCACCATTCACTTGCTATTTGACCAGGAATAAGTCCCTGAACCCTCTGTTTCTCAGTTCTCTCACTGATTACTGAGAGGACTAAATGAAATTGTGTGTGTGCACGTTCATGTGAACAATATAAATCTTAATGTAATTGTAATGATGTAGTGCTGATTCTTTTGAATTGTACTTTCTTTACTCAATGCCTTGGCATAAATGTTTTAATGTCATTACAATATCTTCACAGTAGCAGTATTTTTTAGGAAGTATTTGCCTATTTTTGAACATTAGATTCTTAATTGCATCCAGGTTTTCTTGGTGCAATAATTTTAGTTTGAAAATACTCATTTGACTAGATTTTCAAAAACTGGAGGAATTCAGTTACATACTGCCAAATTATTTTCCCAACAGGCTTCAGTTACCCCTAGCAATTCATTCTACCACTGGCAATGTGAGATAGAGCTCATTTTGTAATTCTTCTGCTTATCTTAAGTCATACTGATATAATAAGGACATGCATATTGGAGTTTGTAACATGAAAATTTTACAGATGAAGAATGGAACTTTTGTTTTAGACTGTTACGTGTTTTTAACTAGTGTGATCACATTTTTTCCAAGTTTATTTTCTAGTTCTGTTTTGTAAATTGTCTGTCTAGTGTCATTCCTGCCCGTTATACTTTTGAAACATAGAAAGCAGAATATTTCCATCATGGATTCTGTTTGATGTTCTGACTGAGGACCTGAATGAATTTAGGTTGTGAGTGTCTGATCATATTTGATTGTGAATGTGTACTTTTGGCTAACAACCAAAGCACTAAGTGGGTTGGAGATGTGTCTGAAAGTTGTGTAATAAAATCTTAATCCATCTATTTCTTTTTCCAGAAAGTTTTCAGTTGGGACTGGAGAGAGGAAGAGGAAAGTGAATTCTTCTGATTCTGTGTAGAAAGGGTATAGAGTTTAAGTCAAGAAATCATCATCTTCCCTTTTGGATTGTATCTTTTATCTGCTGATATCTACCCCCTATTCTCTCTGGTCCATTTTTTGTTGCTATGGCAGAATACCATAGGATGGGTAATTTGTAAGCAGTCGTCTTATTTGGTTCATATTTGTAGAAAATCTAAAAGCATGATCTTGGCATCTGGCAAGGGTTTTTGTGCGGCGTAATAACACAGCAGAAGGATGTGATCATATGTGAGACAAAGGAAATTGTGTGAGCCCAACCTTCATATCAAGAACTCACTCCTGTAATAGTGAACCCATTCCTGAGATAATGGCATTAATCTATCTATGGGGGCAGAACCTTCATGACCTAATCACCTCATAGAGGTTGTATCTCTTAATATTGTCATAGAGGCTGTTCAGTTCCAATATATATTTCGAAGGGGACATTCAAATTAGTGCACCCTCTCCTGTCCTCCTGTACCACTTTGCTTGAGTGGGACCATCCTTAGACCCACCTATGGCCAGCCTCAGCCCACACCATTTCTTCTAGGGTTATTTGAAGTCTGTGTGTTTTTAAAAGTTCCTACAGGCTGTACCTACCCTATCCAGGAAGTTCAGTTCCAAAATTTGCTTCTGAAACCAAGAGACTTCAGCTCCAGAAGACACTTGTGGTTACTCTTGAGGGGGACCTGGAGAAGGACTATACTATGAGGGACCCCAGGAAAGAGAAGAACTGATACCAACTTCACCTCATCATGAGGAATCTTGGCTCTGCTGATGCTTGGAGGGAAAAATGAAGGTTTTGAAGCTCAAGAGATGCACTTGTTTCTGAGCAATACTTTGGACCATTTCTATGGACCATGAGAAGAACAGCCCGGCCTTTGTTGGTGCTGAGATATGAGCATATGTCTTTAATGCAGCCAGTCTTTCTGGAGAAATTTCTGCTGCAAGGACTGTGCACACAGCTCACACGATACTCCTGAGCAGAGAAAAAATTCTGCCTCTACAATGGGCACAGGTGTTTGCATGTGTTCAAGAGTGGGGACTAAGAAGAGAGAGGCTGGCCCTTCTTAACACCAGAGGGAGCGGTGGTGGCTCTAGAGTGACAGCCGTCTTCCCACACTTACTGTCCTGGGCCTTGTGCTGGTTTTCCCTCCTCTTTATTCTCTCCACAGCATTGCTTTTGCACATGATGTCTACATGACCCCCTCTCCAGTTTTTGTGTTGTGAATTCTCACTTGCATTCTCCCTTTCTATACACAAATGAAGAAACTGAGGCTCAGAGAGGGGTGACAGTGAAATTGCTCTTTTAGAAGCAGAGTTAGTTACGGACACTTATTGAGGACTCTGGCAAACCACTAGTACTGTGGTATACACAGTGTTCCTAGGAACATTAAATGAGAACATGCATGATTGTGTTTTGTAAAAATGTGGGACAGAAATGTAAAAGTAGAGATAAATATTGTTTGCCATTATATTCTTGCTGTAGCTCCTAAAGTGAAAAAAAGATAAAGGAAAACAATGAGGGCTTTTTATAGGACAGACACCCGCCTAAATACTTTTTATACATTGTGTGCATGCACTGCAACCCTATAAAGTAGGTCTTACTATGGTCCTCTCTGTTTCACAGTTGAGGAACAAAAGAACTTTTAAGTAGTTTTCCATAGCCATTCAGTCAGGAACTGCAGTTTGAACTTGAATCCAGACTCACTGTTCTGTGTGCTGTCTTCAATTGTGAGAACATACAGAAGCATCCTGACACATATGCGTAGCCACATATGTGACCGTGACATACTTGTGTCATGTATATTTTTACATGTGACATATGTATGTTATATATTTACTGTTCACTTCTTGCAGCAGTTCTGAAGAAGCCAAGATTCAAACCTCCAAGAATGAATATGTGAGGTTGATTCTCGACACTATCTAGTATCGATTATTATACGCTTGTGTGGACACAGAATAGCACTTGCAGCTTGCGTTTTTTGCACATTTGCTGTGTATGTGAAAGACAGTCTTTGAAGTGCTTTGACACTTAATTTAATCCACACAACTTTATGCAGAGTCATTATTACCCTTATTTTACAGTTGAAAAAATATCCACATGAGAGTTCAAATAAATTGCCCAAAAGAAAATATTCAAGTACATTTTCTGTCAGTAAGAGATAAATAAAAACACAGTGAATACTGTAATGTGGGTATTTACAAAGTTCCAAAGGCACTCAGTAAGGACCATTCCATTCAGGGGAAGGTGTGACATTGAGAATCCAAAGGATCCAAGATCAGGTTCTGGGTCTGAATGGTGCCCATTCCAGTGTGGCACAAAACGAAACATCCTGGTGGCTGCTGTGCCAGGCCAGGGCCTGTCTGCAGCTCCATTCTGCAGTACCAGTACCGGCCAGGGTGGGGACTGAGCTGGGCCCACAGATGCGTTCTGCTGGTTGGGCTACCAAGAGCTTCACCAACCCGGGATCAAGTGACCCGCAAGTACCAGTTCTGCCTCGGATAGGCCGAGAGGGCAGAGCGCTGATTGATGGAGAGACCACCGCTTGTAGGGCTTGTCTGGATTGGTCCCCCTCCCCTCCACAGAGCAAGCTAATTCCTTGTCTGGGGAATTATTCAAGGAAAGTGTTTGGAGCCCCTTCTTCCTTTGGAGACCTCTTGTTAAGGGTGCATCCCTTTACCAATGGCTCGTAAAAGCTTTGGGCAGTCATTATCCAGGGTCACTCCAGTGGAGTGCGCAGCCAGCAACATTTCTGATTGGCCGTTGTGTGGTAGGTGGACTTGGGAGGGACTAGTCTTCCCTGCATTTCCCTGGGATCCTTGGATGGCACCCCTATGTGGTCCGTACTGATACTGGGAAAAGCCCAGACTGCTGCCCATTGCATGGGCGTGGCTTGCCTGGCTTTGGGAAAGGGAAGCTTTAGACCCTAACTGAAAGGGGAACCTCTAGATACAAACAGGAAAAGAGAGCAGACTCTGGGGCCAGATTGTGTGAGGTGGTTCCAGCTCCACATTTATTCATGTTTCCCTTCTTTTCTGGATCTCATTTGTAAAATGGGTATCATAGTAATTCGTAAGTCAGAGTGTTACTGTGAGTTTTCAATGAGTTCGGATGCTTAAGGTTCACACAGGTACGTACGTAATTAATAGGTACACAATGAATGATGATTGCTGGGGATCAGTGCACTGCTTAAGAACAAGTATTCTGGAGTTTGAAAGAGTTCTTCATCTCTGCTCTGCCACTTAACTAGCATGGTTAGATTCTTAGCCTCTCAGCCTCAGTGTCCTCATGTGTAAATGAGACCAATAATAGCTCCATGGAATTGTGGTTAAGTGGAGATAATTTTGGCAAAATGTTCAATGCATAGAAATTGATGTGTTGGGCCCTATTATCCTCATTTAAGCATTGTGATTACTGTTTCCTCTTTTCCTCTATCTCTGACCTGAGTTGGCCCTTTTGAAGGAGGAATAGTAGTTTACTTTGTCTGGAGTTAGAATCTGTAAATCTGTGACATTCAAATGAATGAAGAAAGGATTTAGACAATCTTCACAGCCAGTTGTAGGAACAACACCCCAACAGGCAGGGATAATATAGGGATAGTCCTCTTAAGGATGAGAACAAGCTAACTTAGACTGTTTGTGGTTAACATGAAGGCCAGCTATATTCAGATTAGCTAAATTCCTCTTTATATGATATATTCTGAAAAAGGCAGGCAAAGCTAAGACTTATCACCTCCTGCCAACACATGCATTGTAGACCCCTAGTAGTGAACTCGGTAAAAAACAGCCACTCAGGAGGAATGAGATGGACCCTGGGACCCTGTTACTTTATAACCAAGTATGCCTTAATAAGCCCAGACAGTGTCATTAGGGAGGTCCCTATTAAGGATACGTTTCTGACTCAATCAGCCTTGATATCTTCCACAAACTTAAAACTAGTGATGGGCCAGGAAAAAAAATTGCCTGGAGTTGAATGACTGTCTCAGAGAGGCCACTAAGGTCTTCTACAACAGGGACAGAGAAACTCAACAGGAATATAGGGGAAGATGCAGGAAGTTAGTGGCTGCCCTACAAGGATTTTCAACCATAGGACCCAAACTAGACCATAAAGGATCCCTCTGCTATCACTGTCAAAAACCTGGACATTTTAGGAAGGAATGTCCCTGGTAAAAGGAGATTCAGTGCAAGCCTCCTAGGCCTTGTCTTATCTATCAAGGCAATCACTGGAAGAACCGATGTTCAAGGCAGGAAAACTCCCAGTGAGGGTCCCCAGAGATCACCATTCAGGCCCCCTTACTCCTGAACAACCTATCGAGAACCAACCTAATTTGATAATGTATGTGTGGGGAGCCTGTCAGTTTTCTCATTGATACAAGTAGTAGCCTTTTGGTCCTTGCCTTCTTCCCTGGGTCAAGCTCTACACCCATCACTACAGTTCAGGGGGGTCTCAAGAGGCCACATAGAAAGATTCTTCTCCTAGTCTGTGTGCTGTGGTTAGCATGTAAGCCAGCAATCCTCAGAGATTAACTAAATTCCTCTTTGTATAAATTGTTCCAAGAAGGGCAGGCAAACCTGAGACTTTTCACACCCCATTCCAAGACTTTCATTATAGACCCTTAGCAAAGAGCTGATACCCATACAGGACTTTTATCCCATCAAACAAGACTGCTGCCCAATATTCAGTGGTTACCAAGCTCTGGGGCCCCAACTCCTTGGAGTGGATTTGCACTGCTCTCCTCTGCAGATTTTCTTTTGCTTTGGGTCATTTTGCATCCCTCTGTGGCAAACAGAGAGATAGAGATAGGGATAGAGATAAGAGATAGAGACAGAGATAGAGATCTGGAAAAGCCAAGGATAGGCTGAAGACCACCCCTCATAGTCCCTACATGGTCTTGCCCACAGTTCACATCACTCTTTCAGGCACTGTCTTCTTAGACCCCAGCTGATACCTGGCAAGGACATCTCATTCTAAGCACTGACTTTTTCATGCAGAAATAGTTTATCAGAAGTTACTGCTAGTGTTGAACAGTATTCTGAGGGAAGGGCACATAGTGGTATCATATGGGATAGAATGACTGTACTGAGGTTTGAGAGTAAAGGGCATAAGTCAGTGTATACTTCAGGGCAATGGTGGCAAACCTATGGCACACATGCCACATTTGTGTTTGTATCACCAAAAACTCTAAAAGTTTCAGTATCACTTCTTTAGATGAAGGATCACAAGTATGACCCCAGCCCGGGCAATTTATTTATTTATTTATTTATTTGAAGAGATTAAAACCAAATGAAATAAAACAGAATAGAGTTGGTCAAAACAAAACAATACATGATACATGACTTCAAAAAAAGATAAAATCAATAATGGCTACCTTAATGCCTCTTGTTATCTTCAAAATAACTGCCCACACCATCAGGCATAATAAAGTCAAACAAATTAGTACAGAATAAAACCAATAAAAACGAAACAATGGAAGCAATACAGGACTTCAAAACAATAGTAAAACAACAGTGGTTACCATAGTGCTTCTTTATCTTCTAAGTAGTTGCCTATATCATCAGACATAATACAATCAAGCAAATCAAAATAGATTAAAATCACTCAAAACAAAGTAATGAAAGCAATACAGGCTTCAAAATAAGGTAATAGGAAATCAATAATGGCTACCATAATGTATTTTGTTATCTTTGAAATAGCTGTCCATGCCATCAAATACAATAAAATTAGGCAAACCAAAACAGAATAAAACCAAACTAAACAGAACATGAAAATAATACAGGATTCAAATCACGATAATAGATTAACAATGGCCACTGCCTTCCCTTTTTAGACACTTCCTCCCCTTTCACTTTCACAATATGTATTATGTTTTTTGAATCCTACTAACTCCTTTAGTTTTTTTGTACTAGAGAGACAGCATGATGTTCACCCATGTAACTGTGGATCATTTCATGCATGAGTATGATCTTAAATTACATCCATTTACCTACAAGAACCTCGAGGTTATCTTTGTTTATAGTTGAGTAGCTTTCCATTGTATAACATTGCCATGTCTTTCTTGTCCACTCTGCAGCTAATAGGCAAGATACTTAGCTTGGGCAATGTAGTCAGAGCCTGTCTAAAAAAAAAAAAAAAGAAAAAAAATGAAGAAAGAAAGAAAGGAAAAGAAAAATAGGACTGGGGTTGTAGTTTGGGTCAATCCCCAGTACTGCAAAATAAACAAAACATATATACATAACAAAATAAGTATAAAGACTTTGAACCATAGTTCTGGGATGGCATAGCCCAGGAATCTGGATTTTGATATGTATACCTGTTAACATTAATGCTGATATTCTGTAGACCATACTTAGAGAAGCACTGTGCTAAGACATTTGGTACCTTGGACAGCGCCAGTTGACCCCCTGCAACAGGCATTTTCAGAACACAGGACAGCGCCCAGAATCTCAAACTCCGTACAGTTGCTGGCAAATTGAATCCAGTTCTTATTCGGGTTTGTCCCATTTACTTAGAGAATGGAGAATTCAGCATCCCTAAAGACCATACGTTTGGAACCTGAAAGTTCTGACAAATAAGGAAAAGGCACATGGGTGCGCCTTATATGAGTGCTTAACTTGGAAACTCTGAGGGGTCACAGGTAGACTTCAGAAGATCTGATACCTTCATGAAATTGTGTGTAAGATTATGAGGAAGCTTATGTACATATATTTTAGTATATGGGGAAATTAAAATGAACTTTTTCTCTACTTAAGGTTGGAAATGTTCTGTATCAACTAATTTATGTACTTTTATGCACAGTTTATGTACCTTGATAGCTTTCTTAAGGTTTGTGTGAATGACTAGGGAATTTAAAAGTATTCCTTGGTGTTTAAGCACCTGCTGTCTGTGTCACTTCAACTACAATAACATCAGTAAAAAAAAGCAGACAATTCCTGAAAGTGTTCAGCTCTGACATCTCAAGCCATAATTTGAAGAATTCTTAATTGTTATAATTAAGGTTGATATAGAATTGTATATGCCCAATGTTGGCTAATCTGGAAACTATATTACTAAATGAATTATTTTACTATAAGCCCCAGGTAATATGACAAATGATGTAATTTGAGTGAATAATGAAGTTTCATCATATACCATTTTATCTTTAAATATTCTTATCCTTGATTGTTTTACCAGTAGAAAATCAATACTCATAGAGTAGTGAGTTAGGTAGCAATTGCAGCAGGTCAAACTATTTTTATGGACAAGGTGATGCCATTAATATTTTACTTAAGATATATTCCCCAAATCAACCCATTTAATAGCAGGCAAACATCCCACATTCATTATTAGTGGCATGTCTAATGATTAGCTGTAGTTTAATATTCTAATATGCATAATACATGTAAAGAGAAAGTTATTCTGTTAGAGGTGTAGCTTATTAGAATTATTTGTTCTGAAAGATGTTGTTCTTTGATTATGGAGAAACTCATCTGAGTCAGTTTAAATAAGACATGAGTTATTCTAGTGGTAAAGAAGAGGAAACAGAGCTATTAATACACACATTAAATCCATAGGAGACTAAAAATATGCATTTGTGAGGCAAATTGTGTCCAGAATCCTGACGATTTTGTATCTATGAGTTATAGTAAGATAGAAATTATTCTTAGTAATTAGGAAATCCTGTAAACTAACTGTGCTAATTTCAAGTAAAGATAACCCAGGAAGTTTGTTTTCTTTGACACCAAATTCTCGTTTGATTCCCCACCCCCAATATCATTGGCTGTTCCCTTTCAGTCTCTTTACTGGCTCTAACTTGTTTGCTTGTTCTCTTAGGCTCCTTTCTGGGTCCTACCTATACTATCTTCCTGGTGAATTTCATTACACCATTTACATACAGATGACTCTTAAATGTAAATCCCCACTTTTGACCTTCCTGTGAGCTGCAGGCTCATAAATCAAACTGATTACTTGATGCCAAAGTGCCTACCTGACCTGAATGTCTGATAGGAATATTAAATACATTGGGACCCAAATGCAACTGTTTATTCTCTGCTTTTTAAAAAATTCCTAAACTGTTCTGTTCTCTTTCTTGGTAAATGATTCAATGTTTTTCTAGTTTCTCAAGATAAAAACCTGGAACTCCTTCCATTCTTTTCTTCATTTGTCAATCCAGTTCATCAATTTAGTTTCCAAAGTACATCCTCATTATATTTTTTCCATTCTACAACTTCTTTCAGTTTCTACAATGATCATCTTCAGGTTAAACAACTAGCATCTCTCCTCTATCTTACCTTAGTGCTCTCTTGACTATTCTCTTAGCTTTCATGTTTGTTCCACCCCAGTCCATTCTCCTAGCAGCAATCAAAATAAGTGATAAATCAGACCCTGCCACCTCTCTGCTTAACACTACCCAATGGCCTTTCACTGAATTTAGGATAAAATTGACTTCTTTCTTCCCATGGTTGTATTAGTTAGGGTTGTCTAGAGGAATAGAATCAACAAAAAACCATACAAGGTGATTTATTATGTAGGCTCAGCATATCAGAGGTGGGAGAGTCCACAACGGCATCTGTGCACTGGAGAGTCAGGATCCAGCAGCTGCTCAGCCTAGAAGATGGAAGACACAGACCAAGAGGGATCAAGGATGCGTGTTCAGATTTCAGCTCAGGTACTGTTTTTGTAGAGAGGTCCTAGTCATGACAAATCATTCATTTCTTTTTTAGTTACTGTCTGTCATTTTCACTTTGTTTAATTTTCTTTTTAGTACTTACCACTTACTGGGTAAAAATTTCATATACCACATATTCAAACAAGCAAAATAAATGGTAAATGTCCTTATTTTTAAATAATAATTAGGATGGGCTAATTATTGTAATTAATAATCTTCGATATTAGTGACCACACAGTAAATTTAGTTCCTCGTGGGATGGAAGACTATGAGAATGGGGACGGGGAGTGACACTTTCTGTCCATTTTTGAGCTCTTCTACATGGCCAAAGACTTCTGTCTCTGCTGTCATCAGCAACAGATTCTTGCCCTTCCCTTTCTTCTGGGTCATGAGGCCCATGCCAGCTGCCTGGTGTCTTTTTGTTCAACATGAGTTATTTCTCTTGGTCCCTGGGTGTTCTCTCTGCCAATTTGTGCCCCTAATGGGGTTAGGGAAAACCTTGTGATGTTCTCCCATACCATTCTGTACTGAAGGAGGCCGGGGGCTACTGGAGACCAGCTATATTGAATTCTCTTTCTGCCTGAAACTGCCAGCTACATTATGCCTTGCTGGGACCATGCTTTTTGCTATATAGGACATTGTGTGAGGCCATGAGAAATTCTCTGTTCTCAGATTATTCAACCCATTTGGGGCACTCTATTTCTATTCAACCAAAGTTTCTTTTCAAGGAGTAACCAAGAAGAAGGGACTCTATTTTAGGGACCATCACCAAAAATTTTCCTTCTTTCTTTTGTCTCTCATTTTTAAAGCTCTTTCCTTCAATTCTGAATGATCTTTTATCTCCTCTCTGTATGGTGAGAAAACTGATATTTCATTTATTCTATTTCCAAATTCTGTTTATGAATAAACACTGTGCCCTTTTCTTACAGGCTTTTGCTGTGTGTGTGTGTGGTGATGGGGCTACTGGATCAAATCCATGAGCATTTGGCCACTAAGCTACATCTTCAGCTGCTTTTTATTTTTTATTTTGTGACAGGGTCTTGCTTAGTTGCCCAGATAGGAGACTTCTTGAGTTCAAAGCCAATCTCTGAAATTAAACAAAACAAGGGAAAACAAAGTAAATCAAAGTATTTTCTCTTCAAATATCTTGATTTTCAAGACTATTGTTTCTTCTGCAGAAACAAAAACCAAAACAACAAAAGCAGCAGCAGCAACAACAACAACAACAAAACAAGTCTGCTTCTATACTCAGAGCCATGGAAAGGGTGCTGGTGAAAGGAATAAGCACTGAAACTAAATGTGATTTTGTCATGTAGAAATTAAAACAAAGAAGACAACTCTGATATATACCCATGCTTTATTCTGTAACATATTTTCCTCACCTTACATGAACTTCTATAGCATTTAAGTGGTTCGGGGATGACAGTCATCTTACACTGATTCAAATACTTAAGAAAATAGCACTTATATGGCTCATAACATGTTCATGATGGGGCTGTAATTCATATGTCTTACTGCTGGTTGGCTCTAAACTACTGGTGGTACCTGCATGACTACCGATGGGTGGCTTGTACCATCCAGTGGGACTGATGGGACAGTCATGCTGTCTGATGGGGCAGCCATGCATATACTACCAGTGGTTAAGCCTGCAGGAGTGTGTTAAAGAAAGTAAACGATTTGCAATTTTTTAAAGTGAAAAGAGAGAGAATCCATGTATTTTCAGGAGGGCCCAAATTTGTGCCCGTTGTTCTGTCCATGTGGCAATCTGATTATTATATGCAGATTCTCCTCCCCTTTCCAAGGCTGTCTCCCTTCCTTCCCATCAGAATGGACTCTTCTTCTCATAACATGTTTCTTTACCTATTTTATGCATATATTTCATTCTGCCTTGTGGTCAGTCAGGTTGATGATATGGTTCTTTCCTATGAGGCTGCAAGCCTCTGGACAGTAGGTATGAATTTCTGTTCATTTTGGCATCTCTTGCCATCCTATTCCAGTGTTTCTGCCTTATAGGTATTTAATTATTGCTTTCATTCAACAAGCATGTTCCAGACAGTGGTCTGAACCCTTAATATAGCCAGGTAGACAAAGGTCTCCACGTGTAACTAAACAAATTGCACATTATTATTTTTGGTTAAATAAGTTTTGAGTTTTACAGTTCAAGAGAGGTGGTTTCTCTTTTTATTTTTAAAAATTTAGATGTAGGACTTAAAACAGATGGCTATACTTTTGACTATATGCTATCCCCAGATTTATTTATATTTGTGCTCTGTCCTCACTGTTCAGAAATGGAGCCAATTTCTCTACACACACGAACACTTAGGCATACTCCTAGCTTGGTGGCAAGGCAGGGAATGACTGTGAGTTTAAACCTGTGTTCACCCACTTTCATCTAGTTTTATTTGCTTTACCAAGCAGAATCCCTTTGGAAACAATTATTAATTGAGTACATATGTATTGAATATTTTCTGTGCACAAAGCACTGTGACCAGTTCTCTTGAGATTTGTTTTTGCTCATAGGAGAGACGAGGGCTCCTGGTCACAGATGGTTTGCATTAGGCTGGTACTAGATTTCAGGACACTCAGCTTTCAGTCTGATTCTTTCTTTACCTCACCACTGTTTTATTATTTCATCATGTACTTGCTATTCTGCTTGGTATTTGGAAATGGAATGATCATTGCAAGCTTCAGCTGTCTGTGATTATTGTTACTGCTTTTATGAGTCAACTGAATTGAATAATAACAGCTAAATAAAACTTATTTTGTATTACATGTCATGTGACACCCTTATTTCAGTATTTACTCTTATCATAAACCAGCAAGAAACACTACCTCTGAAGTGATTGTTAACTTGCTACTAAACTCAGCCATTCCTTGACTATATTAACTTATTTTTTTAATGTTTATTATTTTTTATTTTGAAGAGAATAAAACCTAACAAAATAAAACAGAATAAAGTCAATCAGAACAAAACAGTGAAAGCAATATAAGACTTCAAAACAGGATAATAGAAAATCAACAGTGGCTGCCATAATGCCTCTTGTTAACTTCAAAATTGCTGCCCATACCATCAAACATAGTAAAATCAAATAAAACAGAACAGAATAAAACCAATCAAAACAGAACACTGAATAAAAACAATAAAGTTTTTATTCACAACAAAATAGTGAGAATATTGGATTTCAGAAACAAGACAAAAGGAAATCTCCCATATTTGCTATAATACGTACTGTTACCCTCTTAATAGATGCTCAGACTACTGGCCTTAGGCCTGCAAAGTCAAACAACACAAGCATTATGTTATTTTTGTACCTCAGTTGCTATCAACTCAGCCTGTCCTCTGAATCAGCCGTTTGCTTGCTGGGAGTTGGGGGATGGAGAGGTGTGGTGTTCTTGTCTCTCAACCTGCATGCCATTTGGCTTAAGGGAAGGGTGAATTGGCTTTTTGTTGTACTCTTCCCAGACCCAGCATAGCTTCCACCAACTCATGGGAAAGGCAAATTGGCTTGTATCTCTTCCTGGGCTCCTCATGGTTTGTGTGGGTCCTGTATTGACTTATTAATTATAATTCTATAGTGGCTGAGGTTTAACAAACAAAAATATTACTCACACAATGATGGTTTAGTGCAAGTGTTCTAGGTGACCTTCCCTGTGGTGATTTGGGTCCAGCTCTTTTCATTTTGTGGTTTTGCTATTTCTTAGGCCTTCAGAATCCTTTGCATGAGTAGATGGAAAACAAAAACGGAATGTAGGAAATGTACAGGAGAATTTTATGTCAGGCCTAGAACCGGGATACAGCATGGCCCACAATTTGTTGTCTAGAGAACTGTCCCATGTCCCCTCCTAGAAGCTAAGGAATAGTGTCTGGTTGAGCAGCTGCTTCCTTCTGACAAGACAGGCACTTTGGACTGGGGCACAAATAAGTTTCTGCCACTGTTCCAGATAAAAGGAGAAGCCAGTGAGGTTGTCCTCCCATTCTTCCAGCTTCTTCTTTCTGTCTCTTTGTCTCCATCCACGATCCTCCTTCCCTTCTTCCTGCCTCTGTAGGTGTCCAGTGATCTGCCCTTCATCAAGTGTTGTTCCCAGGAAGAAAGCAGTAGTTGAATGACAGATGTGGGTCATCCTAAGGCTGGCTGCACTTTAAGTGATGAAATACACTGTTCGATATAAGTAAGAAAAATATAAAGATTTAAAAAGAACTTGAAGGCATGTGAAGCATTTTTTTTTTTGGGGAGAACAAGAAGCATGCAGTCCCTAAAATTAAACCACATGTGAGATCTGGACATGTCTTTTAAAATATCTCTAAACAACTATAGGGCTCTTAAATTAGGCACAGGTTTCTTTATTGTTCAATATAATTTGGAAATTTTCTATAAATACAGGTTGCTATGGGCTGAATTGTACCGCTCTATTCACATGTTGAAGTTCTAACCTCTAGTACTTCAGAGCATGACTATATTTGGAATAGGCCCTTTAAAGAGGTGATTAAGTTAAAATGAGGTCCATAGAGTGGGTCCTAACCTACTCTATTGTCCATATAAGTGATTGTTGGTGGAGTCTGTGTACAGAGACATGGTTGTGAACAGAGGCAGCAAGACAGTTGTATATACAAGCCAGGGGGAGAGGCCTGGAACAAGTCTATGTTTTATGGCCAGCAGAGGACACCAGTCCTGCTGGCGCCTTGATCTTGGATGTCTTGTTTGTTTGTTTATTTGAGGCAGAGTATCACTATACAGTTCAGGTTGGCTTTGAACTCACTATGTAGCCCAGGGTGGCCTCAAACTTTCAGTGATCTTCCTGCTTCAGCATTCTGAATACTAGGATTATAGGCATGCAGCATCATGCCTGGCTGATCTTGAAGCTTTTGCCTTCGAAACAGAAAAAATATATTTAAATCATTAAGTCTTTATGTTTTGTTATGGCAGTCCCAGAAAATTAACATATAAATTGTACTATTTTGTATATAGATTAAAAATTTTAAGTATGAAAGAGAGCTATGAGAAGGGTTTGGAGTCAGGCATCTTGACTGAAAAAGAACCATAGAATAGAGTTTAACAATTTAGAATAAATAGATGCTATTATTTCTTTGATTAGCAAAGGAGATTGTCTGTTAGCTTTTCCCCAAAATGGTGGGCCTGCATTGTCTGCTCTAAATGAATTTCTCTAAAAGCTGGGTCAAAAAAATTTACACTTGTTTCTATTTGTACTTTTTGGATTACTTATTTCAAGTTACACTAGCTCAGTGAAATATTCCTTGATAAATGCTTTATCATATGGGA
>RJWM01014439.1:0-50732 GCA_004363535.1 Dasyprocta punctata
TCTTTCAATCCCACTAGTCTCAACTGTCCATAGTGTGTGTCTTAGCATCCTACTGTGTGGTTGATGTTTGTCTAATTGTTGGATCCCACAATGAAGGGGAGGGCCAATCACCTGAATTCCTCTTGCAGGACCTGTTGGGTGAGTCCTACATTCTTCCTAGGCTGACTAGCCTAAGGATATTGATATAAGTAAACCCTTAGTTCCTAATGTTACTATGGCTGATTCAGGCTTTTCCAGGACAGTATATCACCTGTCTACAGTATTCGCCTCAGCTCGGACCCTATTGTGTCACCGGGTGTCTTGTATGTCCTTTTGATTACCTGCTGGTTGGGGGAGGCCTTGTTGGCACTCTCCTCAATCCACCTGGTGTTCTCTGTATGGAGGAAGGATTCACCCACATTCTTGCCAAGCTTGCCAAGATACTATAGCTGGGGGGTAGTTTGCTACTGCTCCTTTTTACCCACTAAGGCTCTTTTAAAGGGGGAAACTCACCACACTGTCGCAAGCCCCCTTAAGTCCTCTGTGTGGGTAAGGTGTTGCTGAGGCTCTATCAGGCAAGAAAGGTTCTGCAAGTGGTGGAAGGGGTCTCTGATTGTGGGCTGCAGCGGTCTTTTGGGGGAGGTGGAAGGGTGACCTATGATGTCGCCCCTGATCCAGCGCCTGTCCTAGGTCCAGGGGAGAGGAGGAAGAGCAGCTGATCCAGCTGTCTCAGGTCCGGGAGTGAGTAGGAGGGCCAGCCTATGAACCCACGCTGTCTCAGGTCCGGGACCTAGGAGGAGGGGCAGCCTACGATTCCGGGGCTGTCCCAGGTCTGGGGGAGAGGGGGACAGAAAACCGAAGATCCCACACTGTCCCAGGTCAGCGGGGGTGAGAAAGAGCACTTGTTTTAAACTTTAACTGGTACTAGCTTTGCATTTGGAGTGTATGTGTTTTCTAGGACCCAGACATACATCACTAGGTTATTTACTTGGTTTTGTTCTGTTGTTTTGGATATAGACTGACAGAGCTATAAACTTCCCTCTTAGAATTTCTTTCCTTACATCTTAGGTTCTACTGTGTTGTGCTGGTATTTCTGTTTGAGTCTAGGAACTAAACTCTTTCTTGATATCTTCTGTGACTCATTGATTGTTCTAGAGTATATCACTAATCAACATGTGTTTGCATAATTTCTGTGACTTGTTGAGCCATTGATTTCTAGTTTTACTGCATTATGATCTGTTAGTATGCATGGGACAATTTCAATGTTTTTGTATTTATTTTAGCATGCAATATTGGCTAGTATGTACTCTTATCCATGTACTGCTGAGAATATGTACTCTACTGTCAAGTGGAACACTGTAGACATCTATTAAATACATTTGCTTAAAAGCATAGTTCAAGTCTGATATTTCTATGTTGACTCTTTTGTCTAGTTGATGGCTCTATTTGTGATATTGAGGTACTAAAGACACAAATTATACTTATTTTGATGTATCTCTGAACTTTTATGTCCAGGATTTCTTATTTTTTTTGAAATTGGGTGAACTGGTGCATGGTGCATATACATTTATAATTGTTATCTCTTCCTGTTAAATTATTCCTTATGTAGTAACTTTTGCCTCTTCTGATTAGTTTTGAGTTGGGGTCTACTTTGTCTAAAAATGGAATGGCTACTGCCACTTGATTTGGTACTCCAGTTGGATGGAATATTATTTTCCATCTTTTGATTTTTAGTCTATGAATTTCCTTTAGGATTAAATGCATTTCTGACACACAGCATGCCAATGGGTTTTGTTTTTTGATTCAATTCACCAGTCAGTGCCCTTTTGCCTGGAGAGTAAAGACCATTCACATTGAGACATTACTGAAATTTATTGGTTACTTCCTCCCAGTTCACTACTTTCCTGTTGTTAATTCCTTTTTTCTCCTTTCACTTAACTGCTCATCCCGCTTAACATATTCATCCCCCTGGACACTTTGGTATCACCTTTCTTCATTGTCCCTTTCTTAGATATCCTTGAGAATAATTTGGAGTGCTAGTTCTGTGATCATAAATTTCCTGATGTGCTGCCTGTCATTGAAAGACCTCTTTTCTCTATCAGTTTTGAAATATAGAGTTTCAGGATATATTAGTATAAGTTGGAAGTCCTTTAGGGCTTGAAAAACTTCATTCCATGTTTCATGGCCTTTAAAATATTTTGTTGTGATGTCTGCTGTAATTCTAACAAGTTTACCTTCATAAATGATTATTTTGCTTTTCACTAACTTCTTCTAAGAGTTCGAGCTTCTATTTGACTTCTGGTATTTTGATTATGATATGTTGAGCAGAAGTTCTTTTCTGATTGTGGATATTTGGGGTTGTATATTCCTCACTTACACAATGTATGTTAAAATTTTCCCTATACTTGGAAAGTTTTCTAACATTGTTTGTGTAAAAATGGTAATTTATGCCATTCATGCTCTCTTCTGGTTTTCAACCTATTCCATTTACTCTTAGATTAGTCTTCTTTGTATCATCTAGCAATTACTGGATCTACTTTTCACAGTCTCTTCTTGTTTTTAAGGTATATCCAAGTATGTAGTTCCTTGCATCAGTCCTAACCTCCAGCTTTAATATTCTGCCTCCACTTTAGTCAACAATTTTTAATGTGTGCATACATAACAGAAATTAGTCAAAGTACAGAAAACAATAACTGACAAAAATGCAAGAAGGTTTAGGTAAATCTCCTATGATTATTAGATATTTTTAACACCACTTATCAGCAGTAGAGTTATCCAGCAGGCAGAAAATTATTTAGTAATTAGTTAAGTTCAAAAGCATAATCAATTAACTGGATGCGATTGACATTAATAGTATGGTTCAACACAAATTAGCCACATATAAATTCTTAAGTTTGCATGAGATGTGCTACAAGATAGTCCATGTCTTGGTTCATAAAACAAAATATGAAACATTTTTTAAAAGTAAAAATTATACAGCATATGTTACAGACTGTAAAATAGTTCAACTAGAAATGTAGTAACAGATTTATAGCTGGACACTGTTAGGTATATATCGAAAGGAGATAATACCAGCATACGAAAGAGATTCCCACATGCCCATGTTTATTGCAGCATCATTCACAATGGCTAAAATATGGAATCAGTTTAGGTGCCCAGCAGCTGATAAATGACTAATAAAAACATATGCACATATGATATAAATATCATAATATACATTTGTTGGAAATGAAAGACATGGTATTACGTGAAAAAGACAGACACTAAAATATAAGTACTACATATTCTTTCTTCTATGTGAAAACTAAAAAGAAAGTTAACTTGAGAGTAGAATACTTACTTAGGATCCAAGGAGAATGCCAGGAGGCTGCAGAAGATGTGGATGGAAGAAGAGTGGTTGGATATGATAAATGTACACAATATGCATGCATGAAAATACACTGAATTCCATTAACATGCACTGCTAAAATGAGTGAAGAAAAAAGCAAGGAAGAACATTTGTAAAATCATATGTTAGGAAATTAAATAATTCTCTATATAAAATACAAGCCAAAAGAGAAATCACAAAAGCTATTAAAGTATTTTGAGGTAAATGAACATAGAAGTTCAAGATTTATGAAGATTTTCTGGAGTGAGTCCAAAGCAGTGTTTAGATAGAAAATTATACCAGTGAAGGGGCATGTTAAACAATATCTAATCAGTACTCTAAGCTTTCTCTTTAGGACATTTTAAAAATAAGAACAAATGAAATCTAAAAAAAGAATAATAATAAAAGCCATAGCTGAAACTAATGAAACTGTAAATGGAAAATTAGCAGAAAAATTTAGTAAACCAAAATCTTTTTTGAAATACAAATGAAATTTATAATCTTATACAACCTAAAAGAAAATTAAAATATAAATAATTAATGTCAACAGTGAGGATGAGATACATTTTTAGTGAAATAATATCAAGCCTATGCCCTAAATTTGATGACCTAAATGCAAATGATCAATTCTTTGAAAGACAAAATCAGCCTAACTCCACATTTTGAAGAACACCATATATATTAAAGAAATTGAATCAATAATTAAAACCCTTCCAAAACAGAAATCAAGAGTAGCTCATACATGAATTATTTCACAAATCTAAGAAAACGTAATTTCTCTGTAATCTTTCTTAGAATATAGAAGCAAATTCACTACTTTCTAAATCATTCTGTGAGGCCAACATCACCATAATACAAAAACTAGATGAAAGGCATAGTGAGGAAATAAAACCACAAATAATATTCATGAGTATATATGTAAAAAATGTCTTTTTTTTTTCTTTGTACTGGAGATAGAACTCATGACCTCTTGCTTGCCAGGCAAGCGCTTGTGCCACTGAGCTAAATCTCTGGCTATATGTAAAAATTTCTTAATAAAATATTAGTAAATCAAATTCAACCAATGTAAAAAATCACTATGCACTATGATGAAGTAGAATTCACGAACATATCAATAGATGCTCAAAGTCATTTAACTAAATCCAACGTGTATTCATATCATAATAAAGTCTCTCAGTAACCTAAGAATAGATAAGAAACTCCTGTGCAGAAAAAAAGACTCTATAAAACCCAACAACTGACATCATCCTTAATAGTCAGAATCTAGGTAGACAATTTTCTGCTAGGAATGCAAGGATGTCTAGTCTCATTATCTTTTCATGACCTTGTGCTGGAACTATCAACTGGTACCATAACAAAGAAGAAGAAAATAAATATATACTGATTGTTAATCAAGAAATAAAATTCTATTTATAGATGACACCATTGTCTGCATAGAAGTTTAGTTAAAAGAGAATAAGACAGCTTCTGGAATAGCCAAGGACTTCTGAACAGAGCCCCAACAGTACATTACTGATAAATCAACAAATGGAATAATTGCACATCAAAAAACTTCTGCACATAAAACAAAATAATCAACAGCATGAATTGTCCACCTACAAAGCAGTTTTGCCAGTGATTCTTTGGACAGAGGGCTAATGTCTAGAATATGTAAAGAATTAAAAAATTATACACCCTAAATAAAAAACCCAATCAGAAAAGACACTTAACAGAAGAATTGTCAATGACCAATAAATACATTTTTTAAATGTTCAACATTACTCACCATTATTTAAATGCAAATTAAAATGCTGAGATTTTATCTGACTTCAGAAAAAGTGATAATCAAATAATAAGAAATCAATAATAGTAAATGATGGTGAAATTGTCAGGGAAATGGAGCACTTTCTATATTATTGCAGGCAATGTAAACTAGTACAACCACTGTGGAAATCAATACGGAGATTCCTCGAAAGAACAAAAACTGGAAATTCCATTTGACCTAATTATTCCCCTTCTAGCTGTCTTCCTGAATCAACTAATATATTACATATTTCAGTTAACATATTGCAGTGAAACATGCGTACCTGTATTTATAATAGCACAATTTATAGTAGCTAAATCTTGGAAACAGGCTATATGCCCACCAACAGATGAATGAATAAATAAAAGGTGTTGTTTATGCAAAGTGGAGTACTACTTTTCTGTAATGAGGGATAAACTGGAAGCATTCATAGGTATATGCATATACCTTGGGACCATAGCATTAAGTGAAATAAATCAGACACACAAGCCTAAATTATCACATGGTTCTTCTAATTTGACAAACCAAACTATGAATAAACAGCAAAATAAAAGATAATATGTAGTAAGGAGATCTTTCTCAAATAGGAAAAGGTCAAAGAGATGGAGGGAGAATGGAGATGGGGGGGAGAAAAGGATAGGAAAAATAATAGAAAGAAAAATGAAAATAGATCTTCTTCCAATGGAAAAGGAACTACAAAATGGAAGGACTGGGTGTGGGGATGGAAACAGTAGGGGAGGAAAAAACAAATGAGAAGTGTTATGTACGTGTAACAATTTCCCATGATAAATGCAATCATTATGTACTGCAAGCACCCACTATAGAGTGGAGAAAAAAGAGTTAAGGGAATTGGAATAAAAGAAGTATTAAGAAATATTTTGTACTCTACAATGAATGTGATCATTATGTATGATGAACAACCTTTTGAGAAAGTTTCAAAAGGAATTCATAGGAGGTAGGAATACATTTCACCAAAAGATATTTGAGTATTAGACATCCATAGCCAAAATTAACATTGAGCCAAACCTCAACCCTTATAAGAAGTACCTCAAAATGAATCACAGATTTGAACATAAAAGAAAAAATAGGATGAATATTTTTGGAGTTTAGAATTGGGTTAGGAATTATTAATGCTAACATGGAAAACACGATACCTAAAAATACTTAGATTAAGCTGCCCCAAATTAAAAATAAAATACCATTCAGAATATCTAATAAAACTATGAAAATGAAAACTACATGCTAGACCAATACTTACAAAGGAATAATGCAATAGCTAGAATACACAAAGAACTCTTTAATTTATCAGGTAAACATTCCAACTACAAAGTGAATAAATGATAAGAGAAGTAGTATCTCATCCAAGAGGATATACAGATGGCAAATCTGCATCTGTGAAGGTGTTCCATGGCATTACCTGTCACTGTATCTGCCAGAATGGCCAGAATAAAAAAATGTATATATGTTGTTAGCAAAAGGCTGGATGTGGTGACATACATCTGCTACCCCAACTCTTTGGGAACCTGAGGCAGAAGGATCACAAGATTGAGGACAGCCTGGTAAACATAAAAATTTAGTGAGAGACTGACTCAAAAATAGAAGTTTCCAGTTATGTAACCCAGTCCAAATGCCCTAGATTTAATTCCTAGTAACACACACACATACACATATACACACACAAACACACCAAAACGAAACAAAACAAAAGGGAACAACATCAAATGTTTGTATAGAAGCAGAAAAACCAGATTACTCATATATATTGCTGATGGAAATGTAAAATAATACATTCTACAAAAAGTGTTAAGCTAGATATACAAATCACACAACCTAAAATCTGAGCTTTTAAAATTTATCCCAAATAAACACAAAATTATAGTCACCTGACAACCATTACACGTGATTATGGCAGTTGTCTTTATTGGTATCATGGGGCACATGTAAAATGTCCTATTGAATTCTCATGTGCTCAAAAGTGGGGCCTTTGAAAGGTAATTGGATCATAGGAGCATTCGTCTCATCACTGTAGTAATCCATTGATGAGTCCCTAGCTAAATGTGTGTTTGGGAGGTGGGTCCTGCTCAGAAAAGTTGGATGACTGGGGATAAGAAAGATCTGGAAGGATGTAAGGATTCTTGTCCTCAGCCAATTCCTTCCCTCTCTAATTCCCGGGTGCCATGCACTTCCGTCGTGCCATTTCTGTCTTGGAACCAGGCAACATAGAGTAAACTGCTAAAATTCTGAATCAAATCTCTCTTTATTTAAATTTGGGGTGTCAGGTATTTTGTCCCATTGATGGGCAAATGACTAAAATGGAAAATTAGTACCAAAAATAAGGTTGTCACTGTGACTACCCTGACCATTTGTGCAGCAACATTTGGAACTAGTTTGCAGGAAGAGTTTAGAAAGGTTTGGAGATGTGGACTAGAGAAGCCCTACAATGTCTTAGACAGAGTCTAACAGGTGATTCTGGCCAAACCTCAGAATCCCAGAACATTGATAGGAATGCTAACAATAAAGGCCAGGTTCCTATGGTTTCAGTTGGGTTGGGAATAAAAGCTCTATTGGGCATTTAACTAGAGGCCATGAATGTTTCATTGTGGCAAAGATTTTGACTAATTCTGTCCATGTCCTAAGTCTTGGTGTGAGGCTGAATTTAGAATTAGAAGACTATTTATCTGGCAGAGGAAATTCAAGGCAGCCCAATGTTCCGCCTTTTGTGGTAATCTTAAAGTATAAAAAATGTTTTATAAATATAAAACAGTGGTAGTAACAAATTCAGGGTGAGAGAAACAGCTTGAACAAATGTATCAAAACAGAAAATATGAGATAGTAAAAGAAAATCTATTTCTTCCAAAGTAAGGTCTACATATGATGATGTCATAAGAAAAATATTAAAACCATACTTTCCAACCATTTTCATGGCTGAAGTTAACTCAGTGGTAGATTATTTGCCTAACATGAACAGTCCTGGGTTTCATTCCCCAGTACCTCAAAAGAAAAAAAGTTCTCAATTGCCAGATTAAGAATTTTGTATTTGCCCTATAGGTTCTTATAAGTCATTAAGTATGTTTTATGGGATCGCACAGAGTAAAATTGGCAATTCAATGAAAATGTGCTTATGAAAACGTTTAGTCCTATACCAGTTTTAAAATTTTAAAAAGAAAAGCAAGAGATATGAAAAGAGAACTCTGTCTTGGGAGTATGTGTAAACAACATTTGTCTAGTAACTTTTATCATCTTGTTGGATCTTCAGAACTTATTTTAGTTAAACATCAAAAGTCTGCTATAGTTGGGGTGCAGAGAGGTGTCCTGTAATTAGGCTGTCAATATCCCAAGGAAACAAAGACTGGTGAGGTTAAAAGAACTGAGTGAAGCGATGGTTTCAAGAGTACTTCTGTCCCATAAATTGAGTGAGAGAAAGACCTACACTGCTGTTTAGGGCTCTATCTTTAGGGCTTCACATGGCACCAAGAACATAGCAGATGGGTTTGTACTTTGGACGAATGAAGAATGCATATGTAAGACCAAATCAGTGGGGTTTGCACATGTTTCTGGGTGTCAGAGAAACAGAAGACCTAAAATACTAAATCGTTCAGCCTCTGCTCTGTGGTGAGGACAGAGTTCCATAAAAGGAATAGGGAAGTCGCAGCTTTTCCTGGTGAGTTATGAGCCAATTGCTGTTCAGTTGTCTGCAGAGCCTTTGGGTGTAGCTGGAATATAATGAAAGTTATTCTAAATGTGCTCTAGAGTTCTCTGTTATTGTCACTTAGACACACTCAGTCATGGTCAGAGAAATAGATGAACCTAGTTATTTTTTCTGTGAGAGAACGTGAAATACTCAAGTCAACAACCAGTGCTTTGAGGTTGGATGATTAAATGGAATAACAACATCTCTGGCAAACATGATTAAGGAAAATATTACAGAAGCATGTGAGAAATGCAAAATATTATTAAAAGTATGTCAGCTTTGGGTATTTTATCCCTAGCTGTTTCCGAAGATCCATTATTATGCCAACAAATACCATAAGAATAATGATAGTGACATTTACTGAAGAACTACAAGCAATCAAACTTTCCATTTTAATGTTCCATATTTCTCATGTTTATCCAGTACGCAGAAAGCTCTTGTGTTTATATTCAAATTCACAGTAGTTTTCTTTCCACTTCTTTTTAAAATTGCTAAAGAATATTTATTTATCTTTTATTATCTGCATAAATTCTGAAGTTCTATGAGATTTTCAATTAATGAATGGGCAACAATAACTTAATCACTCTATTTCTGAGCTGTTTTTATTGCTCATTGTATTTACAAGGGATCATGCTACATTTATGAAGATTTCTTAAAGCAATTTGTTTTTCTGAGAACCAAATTAGCAGGCTGAGCATTGAAATATAATCCAGTATTATTTCATGACAATAATTCCATGGAGTGTTTAGGTTGTTAGCCAATATATTTGTGTGATAACGTAGTTCCTAAAAATTCTGATCTCTGAAAACTCTATGAAAGAGTCTTTGACGGATCTGCTTGTGTTTACTTAAGGTATATTACATGCAGCTGTAGTACTATGGTCTGTATGCTTGTGTTCTCCAAAATTCAAGTTGAAATCTTAACCTTCAAAATGAAAGTATTAGGGTATGGGGCCTTTACAGAGGTTATTATGTCATGATGATGGGACCTTTGGAAATGGAATTTTCCCTTTATAAAAGAAGTCTGAGAGAGTTCTTTCACATCTTCCATCAGTGAAGATATAGTTAGAGGAATTGTTCCTGAACCAGGAAACAGCCTGTATGAAACACAGAATCTTCTGGGACCTTGACCTTAGATTAACAGTCTGTAACTGATGGAAGCATTGCTGTTGTTTATAAGCCACACAGTCTAAGGCAATATGTTATAGTAGCTGAAACTAAATAAGATTCTTGATTCTAATATCTCAATTAAAAACTGTTGTGTCCTTTGCAAATATTCATTTTGCTAAGCACCAAAAGGAAAAAGAAAACAAATTTTATGCAGAGTCTGGGGATATAGCTGAATGTTACAGCATTATTTTATCATGTGTAAGGACCTAGGTTTGAGACCCAGCACAAAAAGAAAGGGGTGCGGAGAGAGAGGGAGAGAGAGAGAGAGAGACAAAAAGAGAGAGAGAGGGAGAGAGAGAGGGAGGGAGGGAGGGAGAGGCAGAGGCAGAGGCAGACGCAGAGGCAGAAAGAACAGAAATGCATGCAATTCTTGTATGTACATATGTTTTTGAACTAAATGAGCAAAAATTTAGGATCCTAATGGCAGAATCCTATGATAAATTATATTTAGCTTAGTCAGAAACTGCCATGTTTTCTTGCATAGTGGTTGTATACATTATGTATGCTCATCAGCAATTAATATCTGTTATTTCATACTCTTCCAACATTTTATATTTATACTGTATTGTCAATCTTTTGATGTTAGTCTTTGTAATACTTGTTTGGTGTTATCACATTGCACTTTTAATTTTTATTAACTATCTTTTGATCATCTGTTCCATTCCACTGAACTGTGTGTCTGTCTTTCACATGAAAGCTGTATAATAAACCTTGACCTCACACAGACAGGTTTCCTGCTTTGTTGGTTTTTTCAGTGCTGTTTTGGTTAATCTGGGTCTTTTGTCTTTGTAGGTAGATTTTTAGGTTTTATGTGGTCTTTACTAGCCACATAATTTATGATTTTTGATTATACAGGTCAAGTTGGGTAGAAATTTCATCTAGACTATTTCAGTTGAAAAATATGGAATATCTCTTTATTTGTTGCAATGTTTGATTTTTAGTTTTCTCTATATAAATTGTACACTGACTTGTTAGATTTTACCTAATCATATCATTTTTGGTTCCATTGTAAGTGATATTACAAGGCACTTGTCTTACTTTGGAGTTGCAATTATTCATTACTGGTATGTAGGAGTGCAGTTGAATTTTGTATATCAGTTCTGTGTCTTGTGAACTTTTCATTATTACTTATTACATTGAGGTGTTTTTTGTCAGTTCTTTCAGGGTTTTTCCAACAGACAGTCATGCTATTGTGAGAAAAAAAATTTTTTGTTCCTTTTTCAATTGTATCTTTATATTACTGTACTTACATTTTTGCCTATGATCAGATTTCTGGTACAATCCAATGAATAGCAAAGGTAAGAGTGCAGGTTCGTGATTTTTCCCTCATTTTAGTGAAAAAAACCTCTCATGTCTTACCAATAAGTATGTACACTCTAGGATATTTTTTAGATGTTCTTTACCAAGTTAAGGAAATTTCTTTATTTGTTTATAATTTGATGACAGTTTTGTTATTAGTAAGTGCTTATTTTGTCAACTAAATTTTTCATATATTAAAATGATCATAGGAGACCAGGGATTTAACTCAGTGGTGTAAGCACCTGCCTGGCAGATGTGAGGTTGTGAGTTTGATCCCTGGTACCAAAAAATAAATAAATAAAATAAAATAAAATAATCATAGGATTTTAACCTTATTGATGTGATGAATTACATAATTAATTTTCCAATGTTTGAACAAGGCTTATGTATTTGGAATAAATCTCACAGGTTTTCACTGTCTATTTTTTTTTTTTTTTGTACTGGGTATCAAACTCATGACCTCACACTTACCAAGTAAGCACTTGAATCACTGAGCTAAATCCCAGCCCTACTGTCTAACTCTTTTGATTCAGCGTTTGTCTTAGTTACTTTCCTCTCATTGCTGAGACAAAACACCCAACACTCCAAGTTAAAAAAGGAAAGATTTATTTAGTTCACACTTTGTAGAAGTTTCAGACTATAATTGGCTGGGTTCAAGGCAGTGTGGCTTGGCAGAGATTAGTTCATGGCACCCACAAGGTAGCAAAAGTAGCAAGAGAAAAGAGACGAACTCTTTCTATCCTTATACATTGTATGTAGTCTATCCCCACCCCATGTCAGGTATAGCTCTCACACCATTAATCCCAACCAGAACTATGCAAAACCAATCAGTAGGCTGATTTACTAATCACACACCCTTAATTGCAGCATTGCACACTCTAGATTTAACCACTTCTGAAAAAGCCCAAAGATCACATGAGGCTTTAGGGGGACATCTAGGTGCAAATAGTAACAGTGTTGGATTTGATTTGCTGAAATTGTAAAGAATTTTCCCATATATTCATGAAAGATATTACACTAAGATTTTTCCATCTTGCAATTTTTTACCTTATTTTGATGTTATACTATTCTTCTACAAGGAATTAGTGCTATATTTTGGAAAAGATTATGAAGAATTGGTGCTGTTTCTCTCCAAAATATTTGGAAGATTTTCCACTGAAGCCTAATTCTCATGTTATTTCTATTTTTCAAGATTTATTGGTTTTAAAATCTTTCAGTTATACCCAGAATAGCTATTTTCCTTGTATGAATTTTGGTAGTTTCATCCTTAGGAATTTGTTATTTTCTTCTTGTTTATCAAATCTGGGGGCAAAGAATTGATTGTATTTCTTATTATCCTTTTAAAACTGTGAGACCAGTACTCGTGATCCTTTTTGTTTCCAATGTTATTACTTTGGTCTTTTCTCTTCTACTTTTTAAAAACTTGTCTTCTAACTTTTGTTTTAATCTATTTTATTCTCTACTACACTTTTTTTATTGTGGCCACACATTTTGATATTTTATTATTTTTCAAAACCCCTGTTCTTTGTTTAAGTCACTTTCTCTATTGATTTTCCTGTTATATTTTCATTGGCATTTGTCCTAATTATTATTTTTTTTTTCTTGCTGTGTGCTGATTTTGCTTCTTTTTCTATAGTTTCTGAACATAGAAATTTAGATTATTGATTTGATTTGATATGATTTGATTTTGGCTTTTTGAGACAGGGTCATGCCATGTAGTACAGGCTGGTCTTGAACTCACTATGTAGCCCAGGTTGGCCTCGAACTTGCAGGGAGCCTCTGCCTCCAGAGTGCTGAGATTACAGGCATGTGCCACCACCCTGGCTAGATTACTGATTTTAGATCTTTGTTTTATATGTCATCCTATTGTAACAGATTTCCCTCTAAACAGGAATTTTTGCTTCATCCAAAAGTTTTATTATCAGTGTTTTTTATTTCATTTAGTTTTATTTCATTAGTTAAATATTTTTCTAGTTTCTTTTTGGCTTGTTCTTTGACTCACATGCTAATCACAAGTGTATTACTTAATTGCAATTATGTAGAATTTGTAAACTTTTGCACCTTGTTGATTACTAACATATAATTCATGGTGGGCTGAGGGTACACATTGAATGATTTCTGCCCTTGTAGGTATTTTAAATTGATTTTATGACTCTGGATGTGATCTTATGTGAAGAATGTTTCATGTGGACTTCTAAAGAACACGTACTCTGCTGCGGATGGGTAATATAAAAATATTGATTAGGAGCAGTTGATTGATGGTACTTCTAAATTCCTCTCATTGTTTTCTGCCTTCCAGGTCTATCTGTTTCTGACAAAGGGGTGTATATAAGTCCTACAACTGTAATAATAGAGTCATCTATATTCATTGCAGTTCTATCACTTTTGCCTCATCTATTTTAATGGTCAGTTGTTGTGCTGCATGCACTTTAAAGCCTGGCTTGTCCTTTTAGAGAATTGAGGCCTTTTGCATTTCTTAACATTATCATTGATGACATTCCTAGTTCTGAAGTCTACTTTGTCTGAAACGTTAGTACAATTACTTCAACCAAGCTTTGATTAGTATTTGTACAGTATGTTTTTCTCCATTCTTTTAAATTTAGTCTTTCTATGTTTCATTTTTAAAGTGGGCTTTTTGTAGACATAGATAGTTTTCTCTTTTTTATTCATTTTGATGGTGTTTATCTTTTCTTACACAGTTAGTGTGCTTATATTTAAAGTGACAACTTGTACAGTTGAAATAAGATCTGTAATATTGAAGTTGTTTTTTATTTGTTTATTCTTATTTCCCCTTCTTTGGTTCCTTGTCTGCTTTTAAGTAAGTATTTTATATAAGTACATTTTTTATCTTCTCCTATATATCAACTAAAATCTTAAAAACATCTGTAGTGGTTGTCCTAGAGCAATAAGGACTCACAAATAGTCTAAGTTCACTTTCAAATAACTCTGTAGCACTCTGGAAGCAGTGCAGATACCTGACAGTCCTCCCAGAGAGCACTCACCACTCACCAGCCCCTCCTTCAGGGCACCAGTGTCACTCATTTCCCTTGTGCCTATGCCGTGGTCAGCCACTACACTGCTGCTGCTACTACTATGAACAAATAGTTATTCCTTAGGTCAACTGTAAGTATAAAAAGTAAGATATCTTATTTATCTTTATTACCTCTGTGACCTAAGTTTTGTCTATAATATTTTCCTTCTTTCTGAAAAATTGAGTATTTTTCGAAACACAAGTCTACAAGAGAAAAATTCCCTTGGAAATATTTGTTTAGAAAATCTTATCTAAAAAAAAAAAGAAAATCTTATCTATTTATTTACTTGATTATTTATAACTGAGACAGAATTTTGCTATGTATCCTGTGCTGCCCTGCCACTTGCCAGCTTCCTGCCTCTGCCTCACCAGTGTAGAGTTTCCAGATGTTGCCCCATGCAAAGGCAAGCAGAGACACTGAAACAACACCCAGGGCTTGGAGGCAGATTCATTTACACTGATGAGCACTGATCGTGATCATTCCCAAAATACCAGTTCCTTTTTCACTCCTGAAAGGCTTTTGAAAAACAGATTTTGTGGGTGGGATTTTGGGTTTTCTGCCTTTCTCTTAACTTTTTAAAAACTACACTACAAAGCTAGTGGTATCTGCCAGTAAGCCCAGCATTCTGGGATGCTGAGGCACGAGAATTCCATTTTAGGGTATAGCCTGGGCAATCTTGCAAGAGCCTGTCTCTAAGAACTTTTTAAAAAACTAAGGAGATAGCAGAAAGATAACTCCAAACTCAGTCTCATCATTTATCTTTTGCTTCATAGTGATGCGAAGTCCAATGTGATTCTCACCCATATTCCTCTTTAGTGAACTGTCTTTTTCCTTTTTTCATCTTTCAAGATATTCTCTTTGTCTTTGATTTTTGCAGATTGAATATGCTACATGAGGTGGCCATCTACTACATGTCTTGCTTGTGGTTTGATATCTGTCAATGAAAAATTCTTAGCCATTATTCCAAATTTACTTTGCTTTGTTCTTTATCTCTCTCTCTCTCTCTCTCTCTCTCTCTCTCTCTCTCTCTCTCTCTCTCTCTCTGTGTGTGTGTGTGTGTGTGTGTGTGTGTGTGTGTGTGTGTATGCATGTATGTCCTTTTTTAATCGTTCCACCATTTTTACAAATTCAGGAGTGTTTTTTCAGGTCTTTTTCCTCTTTGTTTTCATTATGAGACGTTCTCTACATTCTATCTGCAAATCCTTTGATACTCATTTATTCTTTCCTGTTAACATGATTTTCCATTAGAATCTGTAACATATGAATAACATTCATTCTAAATTCTAAAATTCTTCCTATGTGTGTTTAATTCTCATATTTGCTTTGTCACTTCAAACTTTGTTTTACTTTTTTCCTGACATATTTTTTTCCCTTCAACATACTTCATAATTTTTGTTGAGAATCAAACATATATGGGGACATGAGAACTAAGGCAAAAGGTTTGTAATGTGAGGGTTTCTGCTTTTCTGTGGTTTAAAATATTTATTTTTTACTGACATAGCTTGTCTTTCAGACTACAGTTTCCTCTTATTTTCATATGTGTGTGTTTCCTCCACTTTTCTTTCTTGGTTTCCCTAAGAAATCTATTTTAAATGGTCTGAGTCTTGGATCTCTTTTGATTATAATCCATGAACATTGTGCTGAAGGCCACTTGATATGGTAGTAAGACTTTGGGGACAGGACATATTCTATAGTCCTGTGATGAAGTCTTTTTCAGTTGTCCTGAGATCCTCACTTGGATCTTGAACAGCAATGTTTCTTAGCCCTGATTTTGTTTTTCTGAGAAACATGAAGGATGTAGGAGCTAACTTGCCTAATTACCTTTCCACAAAGTCAGGTAAAAATTGGTATTTTCTCTAAAAAGACAGGTCATTTCCATGGAAAATCATTTGGGCATATTGCCATGTAGTTATTTTTAAATGTGAGTATTTTAAAATAGCATTTATTTACTTCTGCCCAAAACCATGGTGAAATTTTTCTCTATTCTTCATCAAAAGGCTTGGAGTTCAAGCTTATGTGGGTGTGCTCCCCTCCTCAACTGTGGACCTAGGTATTTTTAACTCTTAAGTCTCACTACATTCAATCTGCCACAATCATCTAAGAGGCTGTGTAAATAGCTTTACAAGTTATTGATTCTAGTTACTACTATTTCAGATATGCTGATCTTGGCTATGATGCCTTTCAGTTAGCTCTCTCTTCAGGTTTGGGGTGGCAGTTTTTTTCTGGGAGAATAATTCTCATGCAACTCATAGAAAATATATTGGTTTTTATTTTGATGAGGTGTTACCTTCATTAGGCTGTAGTCATGACTTCAAAGTCTTAGAATGTCAGTGCTGAAATCAGAAGTGTCCAAATCAACATGTAC
This sequence comes from Dasyprocta punctata, assembly GCA_004363535.1. Taxonomy (NCBI): domain Eukaryota; kingdom Metazoa; phylum Chordata; class Mammalia; order Rodentia; family Dasyproctidae; genus Dasyprocta; species Dasyprocta punctata. Next base: position 16,686 of record RJWM01014439.1, read on the forward strand.
ATTGCTATCAGGTCTATTTTGTCAACAACGTATTTTTAATTGCATTTTTTATTTTCTCTCTGGTAAATTTTGTCTCTACATGCTTTTGGGGGAGGAGGGTTAAGGTAGCTTTAAATACACAACAAGTAATTTCGTATAGTGTTTTGAAAAAAGATGAGAAAATATAAACAAAGCTTAATAATTTAGGGTTTACTTTTGTAAAAGCGTGTTGACAAATAATATAAGTAATATTTGCATTTTGAATACTATAAATACAAAACACAAAATATTCAATATTAAGTCGATCTTCCATGCCTAATTTGGATTTAGATATTGAGTACTTTATATTGGACCAGAAGAAACATTCAAAAGTTCATCAGGTTTTATGTCTATTTTTTCTTACCAAAATCTTCATAAAATGTAAAAATCTGGTGTTAAAACCAGTTATTTCTTTACTTGAATATTCTAAACCATGCTATTTTGGATTAACCTTCAAATTTTGGGGGCATGAAAGACATACAAACAGAGTTTTCAATAATGTAGTTTAACATTGGCTAATTTTGTTCATTATTATAAATAAAGTATGTTTAACTTTCAGATATGAAAAAACAAAACAAAACAAACAACTCTATGAAAATACAAAAGTTGGTTTGGGTCAAGTCATTTCTTAGTACAAATAGTATGCCATGTTAATCATCATTTTAGCCAAATTCATAAAAGCATTTGTGAAACGTTTGAATTTTTTAATTGTTAAAATATGCATTTATGTGCACGCCTTTAATCCCTGCACTCGGAAGCCTGAGGTAGGAGGAGCGTTGTGAGTTCGAGGTCAGCTTGGGCTACAATGCGAGCGCAAGGCCAGCCTGAGCTACACAGTGCGACCCTGCCTCAAAAAACCAGGACCTGGAGTTTGACTCAGTGACTTAAGCGCCTGTCTGACAGGTGCAAGGTTGTGAGTTCAATCCCTGGTGCTGCAAAAAAAAAAAAAAAAAAAAAGCATTTATGTGTTAAAAGAAGATAGAAGAAAACTTACAGAAATAAAAAACCTCAAAGTATTCCAACTCCAAAAATAGCTTCAAATTAAGAAATTACCAATGCATGGAAAATATACCTTACTCATGCTCTAGAATTTAAGTGACTGAAATAAAATTTGATATTTACAAAGACTGTACTAAAATTATTTAATAATATTTTTGAGTGCTAGATCATGTTTCACAATAGTTTTCAATTAAGAAAAAATATTTATGAAACTTTTGCTTGACTGATTAATGAAAACATTAATAATTTAGATGGTTTAAAGATTAAGGAAAGTAGTAATATGCTAATTTTTCACTCTAAAATTGTGTCCATTCATAAAATGAAGTCAAGGATTTAACAAATATTTCATGAAGTTTGATCACGTTTTTAGGTGTGATATTGATCAACAAAAATAGGTATATTTTATATTAGTTAAGGCTTTGGAGAGGAACAGAATCACCAGAAAATATATGCATGATTATGCAAGTGATTTGCTAGGTGAGCTTACTGACTCAGAGATGGGAAAGTCCATGACGGCTGGCTGTGAGCTGGAGAGCTGAGGATTAAGTAGTTGCTTATCCCCAAAAGATGGAAACTACAGAACAACAGGAACCAACAATTTAGCATCAGTCCAAGGTCAGAGGCATGGAAGCTCACTCCATGGAGTTGCTGATGTAAGTCTGCACTGAAAGACTGAAGACAGTAAAGACTAATATTCAAAGCCAATGGTGAAGATAGGAGATCTTCAAAAATGGACATAATTCCTCCTTTCGCTTTTCATGCTGTCCAAGCTATAAGCCTATTTGTTGGTGCCACCCATATCCAGTATGAGTCTACTTCCCTTGTTTTGCTGACCTCCTTGTCAGTCTTCTACAGACACATCCAGAACCATGCTTTACTAATCTACTAGGTATTTCTTAATCTATTCAAGTTGACATATCATGATTAATGGTCTCAGTATGTAAAGTCAGGCTTTTTCTTGTTTCCAACTTTTTTTTAAGAGTAGCTTAATGATTTGGGGGGTTGGGTAGTACAATACAAATAACATAAAAGTTCAAACTGGTATTTTAATACCAGTGCCAGTAATTATGCAATTAGGGTGGCAACTGAGGATATTATTTTTGTGTTATTTGCTTTTCTTTAGAACATAAGTCAAAGGCATTAGCCTGAATTTGAGGTACATGCACAAACCTATATGACTTTAAACCAAATACTTTTTGTAACATAACATTGCATTTCAAAAAACTGGAAATAATATGTGTGCTGATTTGTATTTTTGCTTAATGGAAGAATAAAAGAACATGAACCAGGGAGATTTATATTATAATAAAACTTTTAAAAGTTCAAAATGTCATCTTCTCCCTTTGTACTTCACAAGTTGAGGAGATTTATTATGAAAAAGTATGTCAGTCACAGCTTTAATAACATACTGTGGAAAGAACTAATAAGAAAGCAAACTGGAAAGTGGAACTTCATCTTTGTTTTCAAATAAGTGTTCATAATTTTTCTTTTTTACACAAAAGGTTCATATATACAATATATCTCTATGAATTTTTGAGCTTTCTGGTAAAGGCTAGAGTTGTTTATACAAAAATGTATGAGAAGAGGTCAGTAGAGATCATTTGTTCTTAAGTCAGGACATCATCCATTCAAGTCCTTAGCATAATTTCCCACCTGTAAAAGCACAGTGTGCTTAGATATGCAACTGGTGATCTTTAATGGAAATTCCCTTCAATAATTAGGATATATCTGGTAGAGTCGTATATTCTTTAGCAACTTGTTTGTTAGCAAAAATCAGCAATCTGCTTCTCTTCACATACTTAGGCACTAATATTTTCTAGAGTCCTTTTCTAACTATAGAAGTCATTTTTGTCTGTACTGTCCCCAACAACTATTATTGACTCTGTGTTAGTATACTAAGTGTTTCATGATGAATCAAGAGATTCTTAGCCACCAATATCCCACATTAGGAAGTGTGTATTCTTAATCATTAGTTCTTCTACATTCTTATATGGCATATACATATACAACTTCATTCGTTCTTATTATATGGCATGTATATACTACTTTGTTCATAGAAAACTGGTACAGGATGATGGTTTTCCCTGTATCCTACTTAAGGTTGATAATTTCATGTCCCTGATGTTGAGCATTATCTATTTCTTGGTGAAGAGAATTTTTATTCTTGGGCAGCGAATTCCTTCTAGCTTCCCAGGACATTTGGCCTCAACTGGTTCATGTGAGTGGGAGAGAGGCACTGGAGTCTCCACTTCTACTAGTCCTGGTCCTTCCTTGGCTGAAGGCCACTCCCAGGGAACTGGAGAGAGATCACAGCCTTGGTCATTTACTTTGCCCAAGATGCAGCCTGACTGCATTGGCTGTCAGGAACGTCTCTGGCCAAGGTCCTCACCCAGCTTCTCTTAATCTCTCTCTCTTTCTTTCTCTCTCTCTCTCTCTCTCTCTCCTCTCATAGATTTATGCCTACCTAACTTAACCATAACTTCTTGAAAAATTTAGGTAAAGTGTGTGAAAATCAGGGAGACTGGTATAATTTGCCAATATGGAAACCCAGTATGTCTTTGCTTCTTTGTTACCTAATAATTCATGGGACAGTCCAGTGGGTCCCTGTCTCACTTCAAACCCAGAAGCTCTTGATACTCAAACCTTCATAAAAGTGAGCTTTATTTAAAGGATGTTGCCACTCTGAAATTATCAGTAGGACTCAACACAGATTTTTGCATATATATTTACAATTTACTATTCTCATTAACCAAAGAATTCATTTGATTTTTTTAATTGTATGGCTTTAAATTTGATAAACACTTTTGTATATAACCTAGCTAGAAGGCATGGATTTTGGCAGTCTGAGAGAAAACTGACATTTGATTCCCCTGTATTTGGTATGCTATATACCCCCAAGTCCTCATATACTTTTGATGGGGCTAAGTCCGGCACTTGCTTGTGTTCGGTTTGTTGTCTAGTGCCAGGATTGGTGATGTGAGTGCTGCACCTTCCCAGGGATGGAGCTGAGATACAGTGTAAGGGAAGGTGGGTCTTCCTCTTACTTGCTTCTGCTCTCTCTTTCTGGAGCATGCTTGCAGCTTGTGGCCACCATGACCTGCAGCCCCACCATGCCATTCTTCCTTGGAGCCAACTAAGTACAAACTGAAACTCCTGAGAAACTGTAAGAAATAAACCTTTCCTTCCCTAATTTTGGGCATCAGGTATTCTGTCTCGGCAATGAGTGAAAAGTAACTAAGACACCCCCCTTCATTTTCCATAAATTAAAGGTCCCAAAATAATTGGATAAGACATTAATCTACTATATAACTTTTAATTCATTACTGAGCTTTACATTTCTGTATTGTGGCATATATGGTATGGCGTATTTTTGTATATTTAGCTGCCTCTTTATAAGGAGTAGTTAATCAACATCAGTAATAACATTTTTGTATTCAAAACTCTAGATATACAAAATATTATCATGTATAAAATGTCTGCTCAAAAGACATCTTTCATAGAATATCTAAACTAGAAACAGATTATGTAATATAATAAGTAAGTTCAGCTGTAGCTAGCTAGCTCCCATGTGTCCTTGCTGTACTGATAATGAAAATTAAAACAAACAGAACAGCATGAGTTTAAAAGCAAAAGCACTAATTAGAATATGGGAAAAGGTATGAAAAGGACTCCTTCTGATGAAAAGTGGTTTATTTACAAAAGAACGGAGACTACTATTTTGGGGTGGTGTGGTAAAGTGGGATCTAGTGGATCAATATCTCAGCCCTGGTTTCAGAGTTCTGGAGGAATTGTCATGACTTGAGCAGGAATTTGGATTCTCTGAGGGGAAGTCTAATGTCTCAGAGAAGCCTACGTCCTGTGGGTTCTCCAAAGGTCCAAGTGATCATTAATTTAAGACATGGTAAACTTCTGGATATAGGTAGTCTTGGTTTTGAAAGGTGATGAGATAAACTTGGTGAATTTAGGGCAAATAGGTCTGGTTGTGCCAATTTTTAACAGACACTCCTAAATAATTTACCTGCTTCTAAGCAGAGATGATGTGTATTCGATCCAGTTTTTTTTTTTTTTTAAGTGAAGCTTAGGTCTTGTTCTACTTTAATTTCCTTCCAACTATCTGCAGATCCAAGTGAATAGTCATAGCTTTAAGAAAAAAAAGGAAAATTGCTTTTAAGTTACTTTTTATCTTAGAAGAAATCAGAAATCATGCTTTTAATGAGCAACAGGTTATGGATCCAGGAGTTTATTTACCTGTTCCTGTGTTGCAATTCAGTTCTAATTTTTTATACTGAATAAATTGCTATGATTCTATTAGATCATAGAAACATTTTCATATGCAGAAGAAGTGTATATATTTTTGAAATCTTTGGTAAGTCTCTAGATAAAATAATTTTATATTTAAAAAAGTAAGGCAGACTCACTTGATTTCAATCTGTTTTGAATGATATTGAAAATGTTAATAACAAGATGATGAATACTATAAAATGGAATCCAGAGTAGCAGTTAAGAATTATGTGATATGCCCCTATATTTGTAAAACAGATACTTATTTTTGTTCAGGGACTTGGGTTTCCTATAAACCCTTCCCAAGATCCTTTTCCATGAGAAACAGTTCTGATATATTATCTTGTTCTAAATCTTATTAATACGTATGAAAGCTACCCAAGTGAGCTCTTTATAAATTAACTTTTGATTAAATTTTATTTTATCCATTAATTTTATTAGTCATCTTATTTTAATATTATTCATGATTACAAATAACATCTAATCTGGATTTACCTTGGTCACTGAAAATTAACCAAATGAATGATTCTTTTCAAAGACTTTCTCATTGTTGAAAATATTTCCCAAAGACAGGAACAGCTTAGTTATTTCTATCTCTTCACACTTTGAAATTATAGAAATTATTTCCTACTGGTTTCCACTTTCTCTGTTTCTGTTGGCTTTCACCTTGTGGTGTACTTTATGCCTCACTAAAAGTATGATAATGAGGCCTGCCTAATTGAAATGGAAATCTCTTCATAACACCCTGTGATTGAATTTATTGTAAATCATAAACAAGGATTCTTTTAGATATACAGAACTTTGCATATTGATTCACACTTGCCTGCTTAGGCCCTTTTGGGTTGCTTATTTGTTAAATGAGCTGTTCCCATTTAGTATTCTTTCAAATGTATAAATGTACTGCAGAAAAATTAATGGTTTCTAAATTAAAAATCTCAAATATTAAGTAAAAGAGCCTATGAAAAAGATAATGGAGAAAAATGATTTAGGAAAACTATAGAATTATTTTAACATTTAAATAAATCAAAATGAAGTTACATATCTAGAGCAAGAAAAAGCAGTCACTGTGCCCTTAGTCACAGTGTTTGTGATGAAGTACATATTAGTGCTATTCAATTAATCTTTATTTGGCTCCAGTTTACCCCTTATATTTTATTTTTTCAGTTTTTATTTGTTGTTAGTATCTGTTTGTAATGCATAATTTTTGCATTACTCATGGGGAGTTGCTACACATGTGTCCAATGAGTTTTTCATATAAGAAAAACCACACAATGTTTAAGCTTGTTTGTCTGATTTATTTCACTTAACATTATGGTCTCAACATGCATCCATTTTTCTACAAATGACTCAGGTCTGTTTTTGTTTATGGTAGAGTGGTACTCTACTGTGTGTAAATCCATTGCCTTTATCAGTTCATCTGTTGAATGACATATAGGCGACTTCTAAGATTTTGTGATAACAAATTTTAATACTATAAACATGGATATGCTTTATAAGCATATGTGATGTATTTAACTCTTTTGGGAAGGTACCTAGAACAGGAATAGCTGGTCTAATGATATTTCTAGTTTTAGTTTTTTGAGGAATCTTCATAGTGATTTCTATAGCAGTTTCACCAGTTTACCTTATCACTAAAAATATAGAAGGATTTCTGTTTCTCCACAGCCTTGCTAACATTTGTTATTACTGGTACTGATTTTTTGATGACAGTTATTCTTTGTGGAATAAAATGGAATTTCAGTATTGTGCTGATTAGTATTTCACTGGTCAGCAGTGCTGAACATTTTTTTAATGTATTTTTTTGTTCACTCATATTCTTTGACTGAAAAATATCTATTCACTGCCACTCCTTTTCCTCTTGCTTCTGGACATCCTGGACTCTGACTGACCACTGTACTATTGTCCATGATTGCACTGCGCAGTAAGCACACAGCAGCACAATTGTGGCAATGTCCAGCAGACACGAGCTACTTCTGCGATTTGGTGGCATCTATGAGTGTTCCTAATGTAAGTCTGTTTTTATCTGTAACAGTTTGCAACTTGAATGTTCTGAAGTTGGCAACTTACTGTATTTTGATTGACATTGCTTTAAATCTTTGTATCAGTTTTGGAAGTTAGCCATATTGGCAATTTTTTTTTCTGCTAATGCAAGAACAGGAGTTATCTGGTCTGTCCATTTTCTGATGTCCTCGCTGATCTTTTTTTTTTTTTTTCAGAGTACCATAGATGTTGTTTCAGATGTTTTTATTTCTTTAATTTTGTTACTTCCTAAGAATTAAATTTTTTGATGTGATTGTTAATATAGTCTTTACCTAATTTCTTTTTCAGCAAATTCGCCATTTGTTTAAAGGAATGCTATTGGATTTTGTGTGTCTATTTTGCATCCTGCTGCATTATTGAATTTGACTATTAATTCTTAGAGTTTTTTCACTGGAAAGTTTTGGATCTTCTATGAAAAGATCAGTCATTTGTAAATGATGATACTCTGACTTTTTCCTTTTCTAAGTGCATCCCTTTTAATTCTTTCTCTTATGTCATTTCACTGCCTAACATTTCAAGTACCAGGTTGAGTAGGTGTGGTAATAATGAAAATCTTTGTTTCAGTTTCACCTTTCAGTTTTTCCTCACCTAATATGATATTGGCATAGGTTAAGTTCCTTTTGTACTTATTTTCTTTAGGGTTTTTAATCATGAATGAATTCTGGATTTTGTCAAAGTCTTTTTCTGCATCTATTAAGATGATCATATGATTTTTGCTTTTACTACTGGTTTATGAGATGTGTTACATTTATTGATTTGCATATGTTGAACCACACTTGGATTTTCTAGGATGAAGCTTACTTGGTTATGATGTATGATTCCTTTGATGACTTGTTGCTTTGTTCAGGCTTCTACCTTTTTTTGTTTGTTTGTTTGTTTGTACCAGGAATCGAACTCAGGACCTCACATTTACCAGGCAGGCGCCATACTGCTGAGCTTTATCTCTGGTTGGCAAGGACATCTTTGAGGATATCTACATCTATATTCATTAAATAGATTGACTTGTACTTCTCTTACTTGGCTGAATGTTAGTCTGATTTTAGAATCAGGGTAATGCTCACTTTCAGTACTGACTGTGGGTGTATTTCTTTCTTTTTGATTCATTAGGTTGAGGATATTGGTGATAAGTATTTCCTGAAGTTCTGATACAATGTGGCAACAAATTCATCAGGAAGTGCGACTTTCTTTCTTGGTGCAGTTTTTTTTTTTTTAATTATCATCATTATTATTACTGATTCAATTTTATTGCCTGTTATCGGGTTATGCAGAGATTTTATATCTTCTTGGTTCAGGTTTGGTAATTCTTATGTATCTAAGAATTTACTAATTTCTTGGGAATTTTCCCATTAATTGGCATGAAATTTTATGAAGTAGTTAATATCTTTCTCTATTTCGACAATGCACATTGCAGTTTCAACTTTTTCATTTCTAATTGCCTTGCTTTGTGTTATTTTTTTCCTCTTGAAGTTGGCTAGGGATATGTCTATTGTATTTATTCTGTCAAAGAACTGACTTTTCAGTTGATTGATTCTGTACTGTTTTAGTTTCCATTCTACTGATTTTTTATTTGATCTTTAAAATTTTCTTCCCATGTTAGCTTTGTATTTGGATTGTTCTTGTTTTTCAGGTATATTATAATTCGGTTAATTTTTAGGGCTCACTCTCTTTTTCTGATGTGGTCATACACCGCTATAAAATGCCCTTTCATGAATTGTGTCACACAGGTTTTGCTATGTTGAACTATGTTATCATTTGATTCCAGGAACTGCCTAGTTTCTTCTGTGACCCATTGGTTATTCAAGAGTACTGTTTAATTTCCATATTGTTGGGTAATTTTTGTAGGGTTTTTTTGCCATTCACTTCCAGTTTCATTGCAGTATACTCTGATAATGAACATGGGATAATATCAATTATCTTGCAATAAATTGAGTAATAAATTAGTTAGTATGTGCTTCATTTTGAATAAATTCCAGAGTTGAGTGAGAAGAGAATTTATTCTGTTGGCTTATGCACTCTATAGATACCCATTAATTTTGTTTATTCTAAGCTTTGGTTGAACCCTGATATTTCTTTGTTGATTTTTTCTCTTATTTGTCTGGCTATTAGTGACAGTGAAGTAATGAAATCCACCATTATAATTGTGTTGGTGATTTTCTGACCATCCAGGGTTTGCACATCTTGCTTAAATTTTGGTAATTAATATTTCTAAGAAATTATCCATTTCTTCTTGATGTTTTTATGATCTCCTACGTCTAGTATGTATGTTCTGTGCAACTGGATCTGCCATCATGCAGTTCATATATGTTTATGATTGTTATCTCTTTCTGTCTGCTCTCTTACCCAGTGACCTTCTTCACCTTTTCAGATCAGTTTATGCTTAAAGACCTTTTCCTGAAAATAGGACAATTGCTCTTCTTTGTCTTCAGGTTTCCGATGAATGAGATATTGCCTTCTAATCATTGATTTTTAGTTTATAAATTTCTTTTTTGTTTAATTGTGTTTCTTACATAGAGCATAGTTTGGAATTTTGTGTCTTCATCCATTTTTCCAATCTGTCTTTCAGTTGGAGGGTTGAGAACATTCATAATCAGCCTTGTTACTGAAAGATTTGGACTTATCTTTGTTATTCCACTATTTTCTAGTTGCTGATCTCTTTTCTTTCCCCTCTATGTAACTTTTTGGCTAGCTAGGTATATTCATTCTATTGCACCTTATGCCATTGTTAGCTTCATTGCTCCTTCCTAGGTTATCGCTGCCAGGTTTTTGAAGTGATGCTTTGGTGTTCATGAATTTCTTTAAGTGCTTTTTAACATAGAAATATCTTACTTCTCCATCAATTTTGTTCTTTAATCACACAAATATTTTACTAATTAAGCATATTTACATTTCTTGTTCGATGACCTCTAAATATGTGCCTATTTTTCATTTAAAGACAAAGTAATCATGGTAAATTCTATCACAGGAATACAGTAGCATGAATGATATCATTGGTCCATTGTACTTTTTTCTTATTTATTTCATAAAGTAAAACAAAATTCTATAGCAAAATAATGATAATGACAATAGTTAATGATTGTATGTCATCATATTCAAAGTAGTTAATCAGAATATATGACATAAACAAAAACAAATATCTCTCACAAAGAAGAAACAAAACATAACACAAAATTTTTTTTCAATATACCTGTCAATTTTGAAAGATAATTTTGTAGGTTATAACAGTACAAATTGAGATCTGTTTTCTTTTAAGACTTGAAACATTTCACTGCAAGCTCTCCTGGCCATTAAGATTTATGTTAAGAAGTCTGCCGTAATATTAATGAGTTTTCCTTTATATATGATTCATTGTTTTCTCTAGCAGATTTTAAGGTTCTGTTCTTGCATTGGACTTCTGGGATTTTGGCTATGATATTTGGTGAAGATTTTTCCTGGTCATTACTATTTGGGGTTCTATGTACCTCATTCTTCTGCATATTGAATTGTTTCCCAATATTTGAAAAGTTTGCTGCTATAATTCTTGTAATAATTTTATGCCATTTGCTTGTTTTCTAATTTTTTACAAATACAATTAATCTTACATTAGTCTTATTTGTGTCATCTAACACCTGTTGAATCCATTTTTAATGTCCTCTTGTTTTTAAGGTATCTCAATAATTGACCACAAACAGCAGCCCTGTCTTCTAGTTCTGACACTCCGTCCTCACAGTGTTGGTTTGTGCAGTCCATACTTTCAACTGAATTTTTATTTTTTATTTATTTATTTATTTATTTATTTTGCGGCACCGGGAATTGAACTCACAACCTCGCGTCTGCCAGGGCAGGCGCTTAAGTCACTGAGCCAAACTCCCGGCCCTGGTTTTTTGAGGCAGGGTCGCACTATGTAGCTCAGGCCGGTCTTACACTTGCGTTGTAGCCCAAGCCGGCCTCGAACTCACAACGCTCCGCCTACCTCAGCCTCCCGAGTGCTGGGATTAAAGGCGTGCGCCACCACGCCCGGCTTCAACTGAATTTTTAATCTCCCAAATTTCTATTTGTTTGTTCTATCTTTTCATGGACTTTAGTTCTTTTCTACACCGAACATTCATGTTCTCATCATTGTGTTTAGTTTAGCTAGCCTGCCATCATTGTCTGCTACAGACTTTCTGATCATTTTGTCTATTAGGTCCATTATTTGCTCAATTTTATCTTCTTTGAACTCACCTTTATATCGTCTTTGGATTCACTAAGTACCTTACTTACCAGTCATTTGTTTATTTCCTGTATTATTCTCTTTAATAATGCATATGTATGGCTTTTGATTTATACCCTTTCAATGCTCCATGGAGTAGCATTGAGGAAGTTAGTAGTTTTTGGAGGTATTTGTTGCCTTTTTCTTATGTTTATAGTTTATATTTTTTTGTTTGATTGATTGATTTTGTATAGAGGCTTGTGTGTTAATAACTGTGGAAGACTTTGTGGTTATTATGGAGATCTCTTTAGTTAGTGTCTGCTTCACAGTGATGTACTCTGGGTGTGGCTAATTATAGGTCTCTGCCTCGGTCAAACAATCCTACCATCTCCATTTATTTCAGAGAGAACAGAGCTGTGTATTGGGCTCAGTACCCAGTTCTCCAGGAATAGGCTGTTGTATTGTCAATGACACCAAAACAATCCAGATATTTGTATATAGAGAAAACCCATATATACCAACAACTATGCCATTTTGACTACAGTATTAAAATCAGCAACATGGATAGTGTCAAGGACAAACTGGATATTGATATACCCTAAGAACCAATAAAGCACCACCCTTAACCATAGAGAAGAGATCTACAACTACAGTACCAACACTAAGACAAATGAAAAATTGACCTGCTATAAATATATACTAAATGAAACAAATTTACCTTCACTATCATTAAAATAGTATTCAACAGCAATATCCTGGTGTTACCTAAATATCTAAATATTCATAAAGTTTAAAAGTTATACTGATAATGATAGACACAGTAGGGAACCAGAAAATGAAAAAAGTAGAATTTGAAATATTAATCAGTGGAAGTTGTGGAGAAAGGAAAAGTGAAATAGAGAATCCTATTGAGGAATAAAAGGAAATTAATAGTATTAAACAACACAAACAGAAAAGAATGAGTGAAAAAAAGTGGATAGCCAAATAAAGAAAATACAGGAAAAATGTTAAATGGAGTAAAGAAAAAAGAGAAAAATCCTAGCCTTTCACCCACCCCCAAATGAAGGAAAAACAGAAAAAAATTGAGGATATATATATATATATATATTTTTTTTTTTTGTACTAGAGATAAAACTCAGAACCTCACACTTACCACACTACCCTCAAGTGCCACTGAGCTAAACTGCTGGCCCCCATTAAAGGAGTGATTTCTTTCCTGGATCTGCAGCCTTGGACTCCAGTGAGTCAGGATTTTCTCTACCCAGCTTTATAACCTGTGGAATTTTGAGGTGCTCTCCCTTCTTCATAGATGCTCTGTCTGTAACTCCAGCTCTGTGACAACCATTCTAGCTGAAGCACACCCTTGCTCACATTGGTAAATCTGAAAAGCAGTCAGCCCTGTGATCTCTGCTGGTTATGGTCTGTGGGGTAAGGGTTGAAGCAGACTATCGGACTTAGCACTAACATTTTCTGATCCAGTCTTCTCTGAGAGTTACACTTACTGGCATAGTTTCTCACTAGAGAGGGCAGGAATCTGTGTCCTTCCCAGCCTGGGTCCCAACTTCTCAGGGGGTCTATATGTAGCCTACATCCTCTTTGTGGCTGTCTCTGATGGCTGCATCTTACCTACTCATCTTGACAGCATAAGAGCAAAGTGGAATTGTGTTATAGCTATTCTGTAGATCAATCTAACTTAATTAACCAGCCTCCCTTGCACTGGGTTTATTCTCCAACTCTAACCTGCCATAAAGAAATCACTTTCAGAATAAAATCCCGCATAATTTTTATAGTTTACAATAGCAATGAACTCTTCTACTTCTTGGTACTAAAATTTGAAATAAAATCTTGTGAAGAATCATGATTGCTTATTATGCTGCTGGCTGCAATAGTATTTATTTTCCTTAACATATGATTTTGAATGTTGTTGCATTCTTTTGGAGTGGTTATTAACCTGATAATATAATATAAACATGAAAATATAAAATAAATATGAAAAACTTCCCCATTGATGAAAGTTGTGTTGTTTCTAACTCCATTTGTCTCATTATTAACATGCTTATTTTATTCTTTTTTATTTTAATACTTTTTGCCTAACTGCCACATTGTTCAAAACTCTTGCTTAAATCTTCTATTCAATAATTTCCTTTAATCTAACATAGTATGAAAGATTTTTCAGGTCTTTTCCACCTGTATCTATATCTATATTATCTTCATTTCCCCCATAAAATGTCCTAAGATTTTTCCTATTCTGTTTCTATGAATCTTCAATAAATTACTGGGATGAGGGCAATGATGTAGCAAGAATGAGGTGAACTAAGTGACGGAGGTCAAGCAAAATCATATTCTCTTTGTTAGAAATCTCTATTTATTACTAGAATTGTTTATGATAATGTAGTTCTCTCTGCTAATGTTCTTTGTAGGTTTGGTGGGGGCCATGTCTATTCTAATACGTTAAAGTCCTTGGATTTTTAATTACTTTTTTTCCATGCTTGAAGATGGTGTGTATTGCAAGAACCTCCAGTCTTACAGTCATCTGTGACATTATCTCTGACACACTCATTTCTTTGAAAAGTCATTCCTTCTTACATCATCAAACAGAAAACTATAGTAGCCACCAATTTTGTAATCTTGAAATTTGTGGTATTAGGGCAAATTTCTCAAACCCTTACCATGCACTTCCATGATTCCAGGCCTTTTCAAGGAGTGAAGACTCTAGCTGGGATAGTCTATCTGTTTAGCACCCAAATTGCTTCTTTTTCCTTGCTCATTCATTTAAAATGCTGTTTGCTCTGTTAATATTATTGTGTTTAGTTCAGAGCTGATCAATTTGTTGCTTTGCTTTGTAAAATTTTAATGAAAATCATATCTGGTGAAAACATTCTCAGTTATTAAACAGGGAAGGATCAGTCTAATTTTCAAGGTGTATGTTTTGGTTTGGGTCCCATTGCTCAGCTGGATCAGCTCTGACTGAGGGCTGATTAACACCTAGTTTTATTCATTGCACTCCATCATTTAGTATCATTAATTTCCTTTTAGTCTAAAAATTACTCTCTTTTCTCATCAATTGCCACATTGTCTCCTTGCTATACTGTGACCTACTTGACTGTTTCTCTGGTGTTATTTACAGGTCTTGCTTTCTCTGACTCCTAATAACATACTGGTTTTTCCATAGAGTTTCACACTTCTCCTGGTTCTCTTTCCTTCTATTAGAAATCACCTCTAATTGAGTGTTTTCAACCTGTCTCTCTCTCTCTGTTTTTGTTACCTCAAACCAATGTCCAGTTAAGATCTAGCTTTTAAGTCTAATCTAGCTCTTAAGTGTAGCCCTACTGAGCACTTCTTCATGAAGCGTGTCATATTAAAGTTACAGTATTTTTCTCAGGTTATTGTATTTCTCTCCTAATATTATTCACCTATTTTTTATCTTTGTGAGTAATAATATTCAGAAAAGCATCATATAAGGTGTAGCTCCTTATTATCCTATCTAGGATGAATTTCTCTATCAAATTACGCAAGTCACAGCCTCAAAAGTGTACCAGGTAAGGAGAGTTTCTCTATCAAATTACGCAAGTCACAGCCTCAAAAGTGTACCAGGTCAGAAGAGTAGCTGGATTTCACTTGAAAAAGAGTAGATGAATCCTCTGTGTTAGCAAAAGTCTAACTCCACACACAAAATGGTGCTCGTATCTTTTATCAATGACTTTGATTTTAGTGCTGTGTCTTCATCTTCTTTCAGCTTCAGGTTTAGTTTAGGAGCTCTTCCTTTTGCAGTGCATTTTTCTTCCAACTTCCAGAATTACCCAAACATGAGCCATGTTTCAAACTTTCTTTGTAATCTTTACAGTACATGCCCCCTGCGTGTGTAAACTTAACCCAATTAAGCACTTACCTAACCTCCTACCACTCTAGTCTAAGTGCTCATAATTTCTACCTGTTCATTTAAACATCCAAATTAGACTTTCACTCTTCATTTCCCGGTCCATTTCCTGGTGCCAATATTCTACACCAAATTAGAAAATTCTCAGAACTTTCTTGAGAGTGCAGGATTTCCAAAATCTACTGTGTCATTTTGTCCTTCCTTGTCCATCTGACTCCATTTTATGTTCTGCAGTCTCATCACAAACATCATACCTATGAAGACTTTCCCAGTCCAGATCATTTCCCATTTTCTTCTTCGCTTCCTTCTAGATGTGCAATTTATGCTAAAAATCTTCAAGAACTGTAAATTTCATTAGAAAAATACAGATATTCTCATTTATTTATAATTTCATTTCTAATATCTAAAAGAGTGACAGTCATTAAAAAGAAGAGATAAAATGATATTGAAGGTGAAGTGCATGTTAGCTCTCAGTAAACATCCTTATTTAAAAAACAATTTAGATTTGTGAAAAGAATCAGGATTGTACACATGCACATTTGTGTTTTCACCATATATCAAACTCATAACCTTGTGGCTACCAGACAGGCACTTAAGCCACTGAGCCAAACTCCCGGCCCTAGGTTTTTGAGGCAGGGTCACACTATGTAGCTCAGGCTGGCCTTGCACTTGTGTTGTAGACCAAGCTGGCCTCAAACTCACAGCGCTACTCCTACCTCAGACTCCCAAGTGCTACATTTGTGTTTTCTAAATACAAATCCCTCCCTCCATAGTTCACAATTGTTTGGAAAAAGAGAAAAAAGAGTACTCCATTCAAGGAATCAAAATACTTTTAATATTTCTAAGTAGTGTGCCACTGATTTATTTGTGTAATTAGTTCCTTTATTATAGAGAATAAACAATGTCATTTATTTCCTCACAATTTAAGAAATACTTCATACTGGGAAATGACTTCTTTTATACTGCCTTTGCAAGTGAAGATAGTCCTTATTTGTCATTTTTTTTTTTTGTTTACTGAAAAACATAGTGCTCTGTACTTGCCCACATTAAATGATCAATGAATTAAACTCCTAGTTTCATGACAACTTAAGTGTATGAGGACACCTACACTCAAGAACATTGAATATTTTAAGTTTTTGGTATAGGGTTATTAAACATGTTGTTTAAGGTCACCCTGAAAATAGAAGTTAAGACAAGAAGAATTATTTCTAAGTGCACAATTAAATGACATTGAAATATGAGACTATTGTTGTTATTTTAGAAGTTAATATACTTGATACTTTATTCTTAATGCCAAGTGAATAATGTATTCTTTAATGGACATCAAGTATTATATAATGTGTGTTGATTACATTAACTTTCAATGCCACCTTTCTTTACATTAAATGCAACAAACTTGTCCTTTTCTCTTTGAAGGAGCAAGACTGTGTCCTATATTTATTTACCAGGAAGAATATAATATATGATTCCACAGAGTGACCAATTTTGCTGAATGGAATCTGTTTTTGGAGTGCTATTAAATTTTGCTCTGTGAGGTTCTTTTGAGAAGAACAGAATGGTAAAACCTAACTTTTAGATACATGATAATTAGAATACTATAGGAATTACTGGAAGGTTTGTATCTAAATATTGCAATCTTCTGTTATACGCTATGTGGAAAAAAAAACAACATACTATCCACTCATGTACTTATGTATGATACATATATGAGCATCTTGATGAAACTATGTCTTTGCTACATAAAACATTAAGCGTGCTAAATTTTACACCATCACCTGCTACATTATCATACAGTGCATAGGCATGGGACAGATCTCATGTGACCATTGCCATACCTATGATTTTTCTGCAATGCAACAAAATTTAACAATTTTAGAAAGTGCAGATGGGGATTCAGCAGGTAGGTGTATGTTGTAGTTAGTGTGAGTGGTTGCTATGCTCCATTAAATGGTTTCTATACAACACTGGAATTGACTTGTATGTTAGCTACTGACACCATTGAAATTCATAAATATTTAATTCCTGGACTAAAAGAAATGACAGAATTCTGAGTTGCTGTTATATACGTTGAACCTAGAACATAATCAATAGTGGAAAGGAAATTTTCTCTTTGTTTTTGGCTGTATTCATAATACCAAGAATGGGGTATTATTGATTGTCCTTAACCTATTTTTTTAGTAAATATGCAAGAAAAAAGAAGCCAAGTATATTTAGTCTGATGGTTACAGGCAGGATTAGCACTGGTGAAGTGGAGTGAGGGCCCTCTGCTTCACTGTAGAATATATATGTCTCTTCCCTTTTGTAAGAAGATAATACATAGCACATACAGCTAGAATTTTTTTCCAGGATGTACCCAGTGGATACAAATGACCATTTTAGATATCCAGAATTACTCTAAAGAAACATCTTCAGGAGTTGTTAGATTTTTTGTAAGATATTTAGCACAGCTTTATAGAAAAAGTACTCTAATTTTGATTTCTGAATACCATTTGGAAGGCCAAAGTGTCCTTGAAAGAGAAGCTTTTTCTTCTTTTTAATCACAAGTATTATATAAGTAACAGCAACATTCTTGAGTGCTGTTTTTTCTAAATAACATGGGCCACAGAGGAGAAATATCATTATATGAACTGTTTGGATCTTAGCGAAGTGGAACCTGTGACAACTACCTAAAGTCTATGGAACTGCTTTTTCCAAATACATATAGATTTTTTTATGTTCTAATTTATAAATAAAACAATACTGTACCATAGGATTCTGGATTCCCAAAGAATTCTAGGTTCATAAATATAGCCACACTATACTACATATATTACTTTATTGTTCCTATTTATTTATATATTGGATATATTATTTTTCATTATCTTTGAGGAGAAAATCTAGTCAATTACAATATTGATAGTGACTATAGTCATCCATAAACTCACATATGGATTCATTCATTCTCGTATGTGTGCCTTTCATTCAAGTCATAATTGTTGGCCATTTGCAGAACAGACTTCCTTTCCCTGAAGTTTCAGCAGAGAGGAAAAGGGCAAGTCCTTGCTCAGATGTCTTATCTACTAGAGGGAGACAGACTTACACATGTAGAATAGTGTGCCACAGTATGAATGGATTATTAAGAAAATAAATCAGAGATGGAATGTGTGGTACTACTTTTAAAAGAGTAGCCAAGGAAGATGTGTCTAAGAGTGCTTTCTGCATAGACAGCTGAAACAAATGGTGGAACAAACAAGTCAGTATTGCAGGTAAAACTCTTCCAGGTAGAGGGAAAAGTTGTGGACATGTCATGTGACAGAATGCTTTGAGTGTTTTTAAGGATCAGAAATACTGTAATAAGGAACAACATAGTAGAAAGTGATGTGGGAAAAGTGGCCATGACAGAGTGTGGAAAACTTTCTAGGGTGTGCTAGGATTTGAGGTTTTTATTTCTATGATGGAGGCCCACTGAATATTTCGAGAAAAGGCATGAGGAATCGATTGTCTTAACAAATTTACTCTGCTGAGTGAAGAATAGGCTATTAAGCAGGGAAGGAGGGAATCAAAGAGACCAGTTAAAAGAATGACAGAATAATTTGGGTAAGAGTTACTTGTATACTGAACAAGTATCAAGAATAAAGCCAAGTAGAAGACATAGTTATGATATATTTTGAAGGCAGAGAAGGGAGAATATAATATTGATGAAGTTGATTGCAGAAGTAAAAGAAAGCGAGGCATTAGGATAACCTTTAGAGTTCTTGTCCAGTCAGTGGCAGAAAGTTTTGTTGAAATTAAGAAAATTTTATGGTCCACAGCAGAATGGTGGAAATGTGTGCACATGTATTTTAATCATACATTTTGAAATGCCCACATCTATGTGTAATATAATAAACAGTAAGATTGAGTCTAGAGCCAATACTAAAGACACAAATGCAGTAACCTCAGTAGATATAACACTGAAACTGAAAAGCTAGATAATCTTACCCAGGAATAATGTTGACAGGGAAAGATCTTGGGTACAGGGTTACCAGATTAAAGAATCTATATAATAAAACAAAGTTAAAATAATCTAACAATAATACATTTAAAATTCAGTTAACTCCTAAAATGCAAAAACTGATATTGGATAAACCAGTGAAACCCTCCCTACCAATTTAATCTTAAATGTGCAATCCTAATGCAGGTTTAATAGACACAAGAAGCAAAAAGTTCTCAGGAGTCATCTAAATCTTTTATTTCAGTGGAAGACATGGTAGCAGAGAAAATGAACTCAAAGGATACATGCATATGTATGGAGAGATTTATTTAAAGGAATTGGTTCATGTAGCTATGAATGCTGAAAAGTTCAAAATCTGCATTTCAGGTCCAACCACCATTAAGCAGAAGCCCAGGAATGAGTTGCACTCATTCAAGCTCAAGCTCAATAGCTCTCTACGGACAAAATTTCTTCTTGCTGGCTGGGTCAATCTTTAGTTCTATTCAGGCCTTCAGCTAGTCAGTCGAGGCCCACTCACGTTATAGAGGCCAATTTGCTTTACTCAAAGTCTGCTGATTAATACAAATCAAAAGCATCTTCAAAGAAATATACAAAATTACATTCTACTGAAACTCTGCCATCACTGTCCAGTCAAACCGATACATAAAATTAGCCATTTGTTTTTCCTTTTCCTTTCTTTCCTTTCCTCTTTCCCATCACAGTTTCACTTTTCTTTTTAACAGTTTCTTCCAGATTCACAATATCTATTGTACATTTTGAGTCCTATTTACTTCTCACACTAGTGAGACTATATATATATATATATATATATATATATATCACATATATGATAGTTAAGATAGTTATACTACTAGTTTCTCTTAGTTCATTGAATAGAAAGTTTTGTGCTAATATTGTTTGGACAGTATCTCATGCCTATATCTTGTACCCTGAGAAACTACTCTGAAGATAACAACACACAGTGTATTAATTGTTGTTGCTCTCCCATTATCTTGTTTTGATTTTCTTCTTTTTGAAATTAAAAGAATAGTCTTTATATGATCAACTTCTCTTGTACTTTGTGTATCAATGACCAGCAACATGACTCAGTTTGAAAGTGGGGTGAGATGGCTGCGGTCCTTCTGAGAACCACCAGAGCATACTAGGAAGAAAGATCACTCTCCCCAGTGACACACATCGTGTCTCTTCCCTAAACTTTAAAATGCATGGTGAAACAGTCAGGGAAACAGGATATTATGAAAAATTGTTTTTTACATAGCATATATTCACAGGTGTAGTGGAGTATGAAAGGGAAACAATTTTAAGACAGTGCGTGCCTCCATGTAGAATTTTGCAAATTTAAAGGAAAAAGAAAGTTAATGCATCAAAGCTAGAAACAACTGTAATTTTAAAGAGTGCTATTTCACTATGAAGTAATGAACACATTACTATTTACAGTGGATTGCATTATTAGAATCTAATGGCGATAGTTTGACCCACTGTAAATACACATCAGTTCCAAGATTGCCAACATTGATTAAGTTGCTGAGCACAGTGAGGGACTTGGTTTGCCAAACCTCCATTTCAACCTTCTGAAGTGTCCTATGGCCTTACTTATTTCAGAAAAAATCCATATACATAATTCAAGATTTTTGCAGCTTACTTTAAAGACTTTTTGTTGCTTTTGACTAAAAAGGTAAATGGTTTCTTTGAAATAGAAATTCTGATCTAAACAAGCCAGAATGTCAGTGAATGTATCTGTGGTTGCTTCACTTGAGAACTGCTTTTCTAGCTGCCCTCAGAGATATATTGATGTGAGTCACCTACATCATGAAGTCATGATTTTTTTTCTTCTATGAAAAGTTAAAAGGAGAAAAACATCATTGCCGGTGAGATTGGTGCAGACAAATAATCTTTCACAAGGTTAATTATTCTCATTGTTGTAGATTTTCTTTAACTGCCACAGCCAACATTTGCATGCTATTCAAATGGCAATTTATGGGAAATTTAGAAACTGCATGAGTCCCCATATACCCACATGGAAAAAAAACACTAAAACCAAGTATATCTTTGAACAAAATGTTCCCCTATTGTGTCTAATTCTATTCTTGAAGCTTTGACTATTAATTACTAATGAAGAAACTCTTAAGGTAGAAAATACATGTAATGCATTTAGGTCTTATGTTGGTATTTGATATATTTCTATCTAATTAATATGGCTCTACATAGGCAAAGTGTATTAAAATGTTTAAGAAGACTTTAAGATTTGAAGCAATCTAAATAAAACACTAGAAATGGAAAGGACTAGGTTATAAGCCTCAATTGGAAGAAAAGCATAACCTTCATTCCCTAAGTTTTATATCATATTTCAGGAAACTAGCAATCATTCTTTTTAAGTAATAAACACAAGAGATATTCCTTAAATATATGTCCTACATATTGAATAAGTTCATGTGATGATTTTCTTTTCATCAACCAAAACCCCTTATCCTTAATCTCTTATTATCCATAAATTGTCAGTGCCATGCAGAGCTCAGAACACATGGTGATGCCTGTATAAGTTTATGACCTTTAATTTCATGGACACAAAATGTTATGTTAATTAATTACAAAGACTTTAAGAAGGGGTAACTCTAGGGCTGGGAGTTTGGCTCAGTGCCTTAAGCGCCTGCCCTGGCAGGCGCGAGGTTGTGAGTTCAAGCCCGTTGCCGCAAAAAAAAATAAATAAATAAAATAAAAAATAAAAAAAAAATTTAAAGAAGGGGCAACTCTTAACCAATAAGTCATTATTCTATGTAGGGATAATGTGGTTGCAAAAGGACTGAGGTATAGGAAAGAAGATTTGTTTGATATATTTGGCTATTTGACAGCAAGCAATTGAATGAATTGTTGTGTCTGTCAGATGAGAAGTCACTGCCTGACAATGAGAAAGTAGGCATAAATAATTTCATTTCTTTGTTTAAAACAAAGCAACGTCAGAGGCATAAGACAAAAGTTCTTTATGTCACTCTTCTGTTCAAACATTAAAATGCCCATAGCAAGGACTGAACCCACTTTGGGCCAGGCTTTCTTGTTTACTAAATACACTCATGACTCATTGGTCATTTTTTTCCCTTTGCATCTCAAAGGTTATTCATGTGTCCTTTCTGTCTCAAATAGTCTCTACATTGATCCCTCACTCATTCTTCACAAGACACAATGGAGAGCATTTTTTGCATGTTTTATCTAGAAAGCATTTCCTCAGGGAGTTTGTTACAGGTGTTTCTTCCTATGTTACCTCTTCCTGTTATGTAAGTTCATTGTCTTGTGTGTTATACCTTCGCAGTCACCTGCCAATCTTAATTTTGAATGTAAATCAGTATTCTATAATTAATAAATTGTAATAGCTTGGAAAAATAAGATCAGCTTAGTTTTGCTCTCCTTACATCACTATTGTATGAAAAATGTACAAGTGAGCATGTGTGTGTATGTGTGTGTGTAACAGAAATACATCACAATAAAGAGAAAAGGTTAGAGGTATACCCAAAGATGCAGAGGAAAGATATTTTCATTGGATTAGGAGGTCAGCAAAGTCTTTCTAGAGGGAAGATATTTAAACTGGAACAAAATATTGGTAGGTCTTATTTGATGAGATAGTAGCATAAAGTTGTCTCCACAATCTCATTGCCTGGATATGCTCCTTTAATATACAGCACTTACACCTAGTCTTTCTAAATCTGTTTCTTTGCCTGTAAAATGGAGATAATATTTTTCCATCCTTGAGCTATTCAAAATCATACCTTCATTCAGAACAAGTGATGAACTTATCAGAATTCTGGTACATTTTAAAGAATGTATCAGTCAAGATTTACTAGAGAAATAGATATAAGATATGCAAATGTGTAAGACATTACAAGAATGACTTACGTGGTCAGTCATAGAACAGGATGAGGAAAGGATCCAGTCAAAGGTCTGGAGCTCATTACACTGTTCAGTGCAGGTCCGAATCAAGAGGCCGATGGGTTTGTGTCGGATGGCTGAAAAGTCCATGCTGGAAGACTGGAGTCCCAGGTGGAAGCCAAAAGTCTATGGTAGAAGCCAGGAGATGATGTCCCAGCTGAAGGCAAAGCCTACAGCTCCTCTGAAGAACTACCAGTCAGTCCTTCCTCATTTCCCTTTCATATCATCCAGGCAATGAGCTATCCTAGAGTGTTTCCTCTGCATCCTAGGGAATAGACAGCTGCCCTCGTTCATGCCCTCTACACTCTAGGATGTAGATATGCTGAGTCACTTAATTAAGCTTCTTAACTTTTCAAATTGACACAGTGAATCAACTATAACAAAGGATGAACAATGGAATAGGAAGTCATTCTGAAAAATAAAAATCATGAACAAAGACATGAAAAGATGCAATTCAGTGATTTGCATATTACATGACTTTAGACAATGTAATTTTATTAACAATGTAAAACATGGAACTGTAGAAATGCCTTGCCAGCTTTAACAAAATAAATTTTTTTCTTATATGTTTCTATATTTAACTGCAATCACATTTAATATTAGTTTTATGAAGCTGAGTGATCACTAACTTTGCAACTGTAAAAATAAAAAAATATAAAAATTCACATAGCTATAAAGCTACATAGCCTATAAAAAATAGAGTTGTGAATTTAATGTAAAGAATTTGTTCAGTGGACACATTAAGAAAACATGGATTGAAGCCTACTGATGTTTCAATATTTTTCTTTATTCAATTATCTTGACTGAATATGTGAAGTTCTGTCATCTTTAATTGACAAGGGATAGGCTTTAAGACTGGATGGCTGAAATCAGATGGTACTCACCTTCTCTGTCTGTCTGTCTGTCTGTCTGTCTGTCTGTCTCTCTCTCTCTCTCTCTCTCTCTATATATATATATATATATATATATATATATGGCATGTTTATCCCTAGAAAAAGTAAGACACAGACAACACATAATAAAACAAAATTATTATAATAATATACTATCGCAAGATATTGGAAAAATATGAATTGTTTATTTCTGAAACTTTCTACTTTATATTTTGGACTATGATTGAGTGTGAATAGCTGAAACCATGGTGAGTATTATTGATGGGAAATATCTACTGTACTTCAAAATAAAAGGTACATAATTAGATATCCCTTAATTCCTTGCCTTACACCATTCCAGCACAAGTTGGACACTGCATAGGTGAAGGGTGAGGAAGGATGAGATTTCTCTCCTTGCAAGGTAGAATTAGGCAGTTGTTCCCTCCCCTTTGGAAAGTCTCTGTGAAACATAATGGATCTTAATTCTAATATCAACCCCCTGGGATATAAATAAAATCCCTTGAGGAGTCAGATAGCCCTAGTACATCTGGATATTTCCAAATTCCTAGGTCTCATTTCTCCTTAAAATGTCAATACCTGGGAAGGTGGTTTTACCTCTACTCCTGATAGTTTAGGGAAATAACTGGAACCTAGTCTGATTGTCCATCTGTGGGGGATAAGAAGTTTTATTACTCTCTTGAACAAGAGAAGTCAACTGAAGAAATGGTTGCAGATCTATTTCTAATAGTATGTGAAAAGTAAAATGTGTCTGGGGGGAACAAAGGCAAGTATTTCCGGTTTTCTATTTCCATAGATTCCTGTTAGGATAGGATAGGATTTCCTGCCCAAGCTCTAAGAAAATACTAAGCAAGTTTTATTTCCTTGCAAACCCTTTATGCTCTGCTTCATAAATTTAGAGTCTTTAGCCATTGATCTTATAGCAATCATGTCAACCTGAAGAACTCATAGAATTTTATCTTCTAGAAAGTAACTATATCCAGTTTGAGTTAAATGTATCTGTCTGAAGATTAAATGGCATAACTTTGGACTTAAGCACTCAAGTTTCTTATGGAAATAAGCTAACAGAATGCCAAAGCAAATGTTCATATTAAAATTAAGCTATGTAACCGGGGCTTTAGCTCAGTGGCCTAAGCGCCTACCTGACAGACGGCAAGGTTGTGAGTTCAATCCCCAGTACAAAAAAAAAAAAAAAAAAGCTATGCAGTGGCCAGGTTTTCTTGCTAGAAAAGATCTTATTGGCTCTCATGGTGTGAGATAAAGAATTAAACCATACTTACTGACATAGCTCTTACTTTGAAGTACAATATCCCTCCCCTCATTTCTGGTTTCAGCTACCCATACTCAGAGTACTAACAGACCAGCTCATGTTTTTGACAGTTTCAACACCTGAGGTATAAATTTAAATTTACTGGGATAAAGAGAAAATTCAAAGTTTTCCAAAATTTTTGTTCATAAATATCAAGCCTAAACATTTTTAGAGGAACCTTCAACTTCTGTTTTCATCTTGGACTTCATAGCTTATGAAAATTGGCTCCTGTGTATTTTGAATATAAAATAGTGACTCTAGATGAAGTCTCTGTCCAGTAAATCCAATAGCTATAACTTCGCAGGGATATTGCCTTTTCAGTAGTTTGCTTTCCTTCTCCAGGTCACATGTTCTTATTTATATGAATATTTTATTTTATTTTATTTTACTTTTCTGGAAAATGTACTTTTTTGAGATGGAATTTGACTAGCTTGACCAAGCTCACCCAAATTCCTAGGCTCAAGAGCACACAGCACTTTAGTCTTCAAAGAAGCTGAGACTATATGTATAAGCCATCATGGACATTTTACGTACTGTTTTGATTTGATAGAGTCAGTCTTCTTGGAACCTATTCAGCATAGTCTCTGTCTTTTATTTTTATACTTTTAGCTTGATTCCCTAGGAATTTCCTGTGGATCAACCTCACTTAACAGCTCATTAGAGGTTGTGCTTAATCGTATGTTTAGTGACACTCTGCCAATGAGCCATTATGAGAGTTGGAGAGCACATTCACTTCTGAGGCAGTTGCAGGTCAGTGGGGCTCTTGATTCCTGTTTGTGCAAGTCACCCTGCCTTGTCAAGGACTCTGAATTATCTCCAGTCTCTTTCAGGTGTATAGACTTTCAGACAACAAGGTTAATAAGAGTTAAATAGAACCAAGTATCTCACTCCCCAGTTCTCCCTGTGAACTTCCTATCTGGTCTGTGACTTGTCCAAATCAAGGATGTATTGTTAGACTAGCTTTATGTTTTCCTTTTCTGATTGCCATCAAGATTAGTATAGTTTTGACAGTGTTTCTCAATCACATTAGTGAGTATTTTTATACCTCTAGAATCAAGACTACTATCTCTAATAGTGCTCTGCCCGTCCCCAGGTCTTATTTTCCCCAGTTGGACTTTGCTATGATGGAGCTGAGTAGGGAGTTGCAGGCAACTCCAGGTAATTACTATAGATTCCAAATATTTTTAGTCAATTCAGCAAGTTTTCTAGAATAAATACCTTTTATCGTACTAGACATTTTGAGTTGATTTCTACTGCTCCAAAATATTTGCATTTGATAACTTGTTTGGTTTAATCCTTGCTCTTTTGCAAAACCTCTGCTGAGATCCTTAACAATTTTCAGAATATTGGTTAACTTTTTGATGAATAAAATATATAATCATATCCTACATAATAGCATAATATTTTAAAATGAGTTATTTTTAAATGTTGAAAATATTTTGTAGGGAACATTTTACTCATATTTATGTTATTTCAAAATTCTGAATATTTTAGTAATATTCCTATAGTCTTCATATTGAGGACTTATTGTCTTTATCACAATAGACTCTCAAGCACAGTAGCTAGTTAATGAGATATTCACTCTTTTATCCAAATAGTTTTAAATTTATAGAAGTTACTGTCTTTTCAAGTACTTAATTTTACATACAAAATTAAATTACTTTCTGAGGGTCATAGTCTTTTGAAATTATAATTTTTCCATGCTTTCTGCACAAATAGCATCTGCACAAATAGAGCATTATTAGGATGTGTTTTAGTATTGTATGTCAACTAAGTAATATTTATCAGTGGTTAATAGCATATTGTGACATATTTATTAATGATCAACACATATATAATGATATGTGTAATGGCTGATACATTGTGTCAACTTGAAAAACTTAGAAGTTTAAATAAGTGACTTATCAGGGAGCCAGGAGTCTCACTTTGTAGACATCCTCATTCTGTGCAACAGGAGAGCACAGAGATGATGAGTGCCAGGCCCACCTGAGGGGGAATAGCCTACTTACAATATAAGGGAGGAAAAGATGCTTGGTCTCCCCTTTTGTTCTAGTTGCTTTTCCCATCTTGTACTACCCTCAACTGTTGCCCCTCAGTCATGCCATCTTGCCTTGAAGCCAGTTGATTTCAGACTTAAACTTCCACCTACTGTGAGTTAAGTAAATCTTTCCTTCCTTAATTTTGGACATTGGGTATTTTGTCCCAGCAACAAGAGAAAAGTAACTAACACAATAGCTTACTAAAAACAGTAAGAAATTCAAAATTAGATCTAAAATTATTTTATATTGAGATTTATTAGAATATAAAATATTCTTTAGAAAATGCATAACTCCATAAAAATTCATACAACTCCTAGAATTTAGAAATGTATGCTTTAGCATTTGCAAGTAATAGGTACATTTAGGATGCCTGTGTTTTGGTCCTCCAAAAATGTCTTTTTGTTTATTTTTACCTTTGAATATGTAATACTTCACTTTTAGAGTGTTATTGTTTTGGCCTATGTGACTTGGCTGAAGTCAAACTACAGTTCTAAGAACATGCTCCTTCTATCACTAGACATTGCAAATAGAGTCGGCTTAGAGTCAAGAGTTAGTTTCAAAAGTAAAAAATCCACGTGATGTTTTTCTCCTACTTTATACTTTGAAAAAATAATTTTTTAAATTCTCAAGCTGTCTTCTAGTAATTGTGTTACATTCAGTAAGATTTGGTGAGTCACTCTACAATTATGCCAAAACAGATATGTTGGCTCTTTGTTTTGAAAGCCTCACATGGCCAGTCTCCACCATGACATTACAGCTCCTTTTGAACTAACTGCCTTAATTGGATTAACTATAGTGCTAGACATTATATCAATTGACATT
Source organism: Dasyprocta punctata (assembly GCA_004363535.1). NCBI lineage: Eukaryota > Metazoa > Chordata > Mammalia > Rodentia > Dasyproctidae > Dasyprocta > Dasyprocta punctata. The sequence continues at coordinate 45,020 of RJWM01014439.1, forward strand.
CTCTGCAACGAATTTGACTCATTTTTCCACATTAAAAGTCGAAAGGTTTAAAATAAAAATAAAGGAAAAATGTGCTAGACAAATGCGAATAGGAAGAAAGAAAGGATCAAAACTCAATACATGATAGTACTTACTTTCAAGCCAAAACATATTTAAAAAGAACAAAAAGATTATTTTATCTTGTTGGGCATCCTATTTAATTTTTAACACGTTTAGTTGTCTGAAAAGTACAGCTACTTTATAGCTACTTCATACCTTCTCCCTTTTGACCATTATTAAATTGTGACCCATCAGCAGAAAAGAAAATTGTGCTAACCACCATTTCTTACATTTCCTTCTGTTTTGCTGATATGGGATATATTCTCTGTTAGATTCCTCAAGACAGACTCATGGGAACATTGTACTCATTTTTATATAGTGATAGCAGAAGGTCATGACCGTCATACTTTAAAAACAATTTCTTAGGGTGCATTTTTTTTCAGGAGTATTGAAAATATTTTATTTCATTTCTTTTTGGCAACAAATGCAGCAATTGAAAAAAATCCTAAGAACTATCTTATTTTCTTTCTCTTCTGATTGTTCTGCCATTTTTATTTAGGACATGAAAGGATTAACCCTTGTTTCTTTAAAATATAGTGTTTTTACAAGAATATGTTTTGTTGGTCATGTGGATTTGGTTTTGCAATAATTGATGGTGTTATAAAACGAAATTTTGAATTTCATTATTTTTTAAATTAAAAAAAAGGTCTCTTGATGTACATTTTTGCTATATGTGTTTGGATGCATTTTTATATGTTTTTGTCCATAAATTTGTTCCATTTCATTGGCTTTGTTTTAATAAATTATATATAGATCTTTTTGCCTGTCTTCAATATTTGTCATTCTCTTTTCAACTTTTTTATTTGTTTTACATTTTGTTTCATTTAAAATATTTAATTTAAAAATTGCACATTTTAAATTTTGCACATTGGTGAGTTGAACATACTCAAGTATCTAGACTATAAAATAGATTTTTCAGAACCCCAGTGGTCCTCACATATAAAAATACCATCATCTATGGCACTGAAGTTATATATTCTTTTAAATTTTATATAAGATATTTAAAGTGCGTATTCTTTTCTTTTAAACTTTTTACTTTATTGATACATTTTAGATATACATAATGATAATAATCATCATAGGGAGTGTGTACCCCTGCATAACACAATTTGCTTCTCTTTTTCCATTTCCTTCCCCTTTCCACCTCTCTTCCCTTCTTTATTTAAAAAAGCTTTATTTCCATTTTTATTTCTTTTTTTATCCTTTCTTTCCTTTCTCCCTCTCTCCTTGCTTTTTCCCCTTCTCATTTGAACATTTTCTTCCCATTTCGCAATATCCAATAAAAATTTTGGTCCATGCTTACACTTTCAGATTCTCATATGAGAGAAGCTATGTGATATTTGAACATGTATAGCTGATTTATTTCACATAAGAGTTTGCTTAATGTGCAAACATTTAGCTAGAAATGCCTCAATCTTTTATCATTCTTTATGGCAGAGTACTTCTTCATTGTCTAAAAGCCCTACACATTCTTTTGCCACTCACCAGTCGATGAACATTTTCAAAATTTGGCTATTAAAAATTGTGCTTCTATGAATATAAGTGTGCATATATCGCTGTTTTGAATTATTTTAATAAGATACTGTCTTAGTTACTTTTTGCTCATTGCTGAGACAAAATACCTGACACCCAAAATTAGGGAAGGAAAGGTTTATTTCTTACAGTTTCTCAGGAGTTTTAGTCCATACTTCGTTGGCTCCAAGTCAGCATGGCATGGCGGGGCTACCGTTTATGGTGGCTGCAAGCCACAGGCATGCTGGCGAGAGAGAGTGGGCAGAAGCCTGGAAGCACAGAAGAGGAAGACCCGCCTTTCCTTACACTGTATGTCAGTTCCACCCCTGGGCGGGTGCAGCACTCACATTGCCAATCCCTGCGCCAGACAACAAACCAATAACAAGTGGCAGACTCAGCCCCATCAAAAGTATATGAGCACTTGGGGGTACATAGCATACCCAATACAGATACCAAGAACAGAAATAGCTGAGTTTAAAGGAACATCTAATTTTAGGTTTCTGAGGAATCTAAATGCTGATTTCCACAGTGGTTCCATTAGTGTACAATCCCATCGATAGTGGAGAACTGTTCCTTTTTCCTCACAGCCATTCCAGTGTTTGTTTTTGGTTGATTTGTTGATAATTGCCCTTCTTTCTGGGATGAGATGGAATATCAGTGCTTTAACTTGCATCTCTCAAATGACAAGTGATGTTGAACATTTTTTCATATATTTATGTGCTATTTCTACTTTCTCGTTTGAGAACCATCTACTAATTTCAGATGCCCATTTTGGATTGGGTCTTTAAATTTGGGGATTTGATTTTTAAAAATTCTTCATATTATTCTAGATATTATTACTTTGTCTTAGTATATTTGGCAAAATTTTTTCCCTCACTGTGGGTTGTCTCTTCGCTCTTTTGGTGATCTCATTTGCTTTGCAAAAGTTTTTTAATAAGATCCTAGTAATTGATTCATTGTGACAGTTCCTATGTGATCAGGGTTTTGTTCACAAATCTTTGTGTACACCAACATCTTCAAGAGTTTTGCTTGCTCCATCTTACAACAGATTTAATGTTTCTGTTTTTTATATTCAGATCTTTGATTTGTTCTAATTTTAGTTTAGTGCATGATGAAAAATATGGGTCTAGTTTTAATCTTCAGCATGTGGAAAGTCATTTTTTTCCAGCACTATTTACTAATTTATTATAATTAATTTTTTAGTCTACCTTCCTTCCAATGTAAGCATTTGGCCACTTTGATAAGGACAAGGTAATTTAGTAGGTTTAGAATCACTTCTGTATCTTTTAGTCTGTTTCATTGATTCTGGATTCTATCTTGTCCAAGTATCATGCTGTTTTTATCACAGTGGCTGTTGTAGAAATAGTTTGCAAGAACAAAACAATACAGGATACATAATTTACAGGATTATTTATTAATAGTTACCCAAATAGTTAAATACAAGAAGTGCTCAAAATCTGTCCCCATACTAAGAGCCAAAGAATCCAGTTGAGGGCCTGGGTTCCATAGCAATGTCCTGCATGTGTCCAGCTGAAGACCTAGAGCCCATGACAATGCCCACTATGGATCCAAATGGAGGTCTAGAGCCCATGGCAATGACCCATGCAAGTCTGTTTCATGAAACTGCACTGGGAAGGACCAAAGATCAGCGGTGGAAGCAAGAATGTCTACGCCAGTAGGACGAAGGTTCTGTACCAGTAGGCTGAGGGTTTTGTACCGGAGCCAGGAAACAACATTCAAAGTAAAGACCAGAGCTCCCCTGAAAAGTTTCACAACCATCCTCAGCAACAAAGAGGTCCTATACTCCTCTGACAATCAGAACAGCCAAGTTGATATCTGGCCAACAGGACAAGCTTCTCCTGGAGATTGAACAGCATACCATCTTCTCCTCTGGAGCCAGAAAGTAGTGAAGACCAGAGCTCCCCCAAAGTGAATTGCAGCCATTCTTGGTGACAAGATCCCAAGTTCCTCTGATGGTAACAGCCAAGTTCATATTAGAAAAGAAGCTTGACCAGCTCCTCCAGGAGAACCAATGGCAACAGGAGAACCAACAACACCCAGGAGAACAAACAACACTCAGGAGAACCAACAACACCACTTCTTACTCTCCAGTTCTCTCTTTTATGTTGGCAACAATTCTCACATGGGCCTTCCACACTCAACACCACACTGATTCAGTTCAGCTGGTTGTTACAAGTTGACCACGCATTGTCAAAGCCACCACAGTAGCTCTGTAGTATAATTTCAAATCATATATTGTAACGTGTCCTGACTTGCCTTCATTGTCCAGAATTTCTTTTGCTATTCTATGTCTCTTCTGGTTCCATATGAATTTTAGGATTATTGTCTCTGATTCTGCGAGTTATGTTATTAGGATTTTGATCAAGATTGCATTGAATTTGTATAATAATTTTGGAAGTATGACCATTTTCACTTTTTTAGTTCTTCCTACCTAAGAGCAAGGGATAGCTTTCCATTTTCCGATCCTCTCTTCAAACTCAATTTTCAGAATACTCTAGTCTTGAATGTAAAGGTCTTTAACTTTCTTTCTTAGAATCATTTTCAAGTATTTCATTTTTTGTATGGTGTTGTGAAAGGAGTTTCTCTAATTTATCTCTCCAAGAGTTTTTTGTTTGTGTATAGAATGCTATTGATTTTTGAGTGTTCATTTTGTATCCAGCCTCACCACTGAATTTGGTTATTTTATCTAGAAATCTTCTGGTGGAATTTTTGGGGTCTTCTAGGTAGAGTATAATGTCACCTGAAAATAATGATAATTTCACTTATTCCTTTGCTGTCCTTATTCCTTTTATTACTTTCTCTTATCTAATTACTCTGACTAATGTTTCCAGAACTATATTAGAGTGCTGATGGTGGACACATCCTTGTCTTGCTCTTGATATTAGAGTAAAAGCTTCAATTTTTGTCCACTTATAATGATGTTGGCTGTTTGTTTGTCATACATCACTTTTATGAGATTGAAATAAAGACCATCTACTCCAATTTTCTGTAGGGTTTTTATCATGAATGGTTGTTGGACTTTGTCAGATTTTTTTTTTTTGTATCTGTTGAGATCATATGTTTTGTGTCCTTAACTCCATTAATATGGTGTATCGCACTTATTAATTTGAACATGTTGAAACATCCTAGCATCACTGGGATGAATCCTACTTGGTCACAGTGTATAATCTTCCTGATAATTTACTGCATTATGTTTTCCAGTATCTTATTGAGAATTTTTGCATCTATGTTCATTAAGGAGATTGGCCTGCAGTTCTGTTTTGGTTGGATCCTTTTCTGATTTTGATAATAGATTATTGTTTGCTTCCAGGAATGACTTAAGGAGTATTTTCCATTTTCAGTTTCATTAAGAACTTAGAGAAGTAGCAGCCTTAAATCTTCTCAAGATTTCTTATGGAATATAGCACCAAATTCATCAGGGCCTGAACTTTTTTCTTTGTTGGTAGGTTTTTAATCACACCTTCAATTTCTTATTTATTTATTTAAGAGAAAAAAAGACATAGAAAACAACAAAAAGCAAAATAGAAAAAATGCAAAAGAGACAAACAAACAACAACAAACCCAAAATTATTGCATATTGTTACCTTCAAAACGGTTGCTTAGATTACCAGATATAGACGTGCATATGAGTATTAACTGTTCTTTTCCAAGAACTAATACAATTAGTACTATAGGTATCTTAGCTATCATAAATATAAATAAATATATATATATGTGTGTGTGTGTGTCTACAAATTTATGTCTTTTCTCTTCCTTCTTTCCTCCTTTCCCCTATCCCAGTTACTTTTCCCCTTTGAGGAGTTTCTTGCCCTTACACAACATTTACTGTAGATTTTAGATCACATTTGCTTTTTCACTTTCTTACAGTAGGAAGACAATATGATATTTACACATGTGAGTTTGATTCATTTCACTTATGTGTATGGTCTCCAATCATGTCCATTTGCTTATAAAAACCTCGATGCAGTCTTTCTTTATAGCTGAGTAATACTCCATTGTATAAAAATACCACATCTTTATTGGCCATTCCTTGATTGATAGGCATTTGGGTTGTTGCCAGTATTTGACTATTACAAATTGC